>JAMKCH010007436.1:0-35937 GCA_023653785.1 Ophioderma brevispina | reverse complement strand
CCTTTGGTAGTTAGTATGGGCCCTCTAAATCAATGCTAGGTAGTTAGTACTCTCAAATTGTATCACTTTTTCAATAGGGGCCAAATCATGTTGAAATGTCCATACTAACTACCAAAGGTGTCAAACCCCTTTTCTGTTGTGAGAGGTAAACGATGATGTTTGACCTGGGCCCGTGCTGCTCATCTATTTCCCCTGGGGTTCTGCAAGTCATACTTTGTCATATTACAATATAAATTATAGCTAAAAATGTTAACTTCTATGTACATCAACACCCACTGTTAAGCAGAAAATACAACCCATCCATATGTAATATAGATAAGGTGACCTGTAACATCACCCCTTACCATAATCATTTTTTGTCCACTCCCACTACATTTACATAGTACAAGAAAGTCCTTGACCAGTGTAGTTGTTTGTTCAAACATAAGGATATCAATCCCTTGCCTTTATTGATAAACACTGATGTCACATCATCTATACAAGATAGCAGTTTATTACATTAATGTTGCTAAAAACCCAAGTCTGGATATTGTCCAATTTTGATCTCTGACTGGCATTGTTCTCTCTACACATGCATGGGTCAAATCACTCAATGCATGATGCACAAGGATAACGCTATCATGAACAAGGCATTACTGCTAAGGACAGGGCTAAAAAAGTTCTGGCCAACCAGTTAGAATTAGAACCTGAGGAGTGTGACTTTCTCCCTCACATTTTTTGTGGGCCGCCAGCTAAGCTGGCAGGACCACTTAGCAATCCGTTGTGCGTAGTGTGTATGTATGTGTGGGTGTGTGTATGGATTGTGTGTGTCAAAAATTGTTTTAATTTTTTCATGCGGGCGGCCCACAGATGATATTCTTGAATATAGCGAGGGCGGTGAAAGCCGGAGAACCGCGAAATTCGAGTTAAAGTTTAAGTTCTCCCCACCTCCCTAAAAGGGTTTCCCTTTTGAGACAGCAACATTAAATTCACAATGGAATTATGGGTTTTCTGCGACATTTGTACTATCAAAAAGGGCGGCGTGCGCTACATGTCTATTCCTGTACTGTCTTACACCTTCTCTCCACCAAGTGGGCAAAATCCAGGGTAAGCCATTGGGGTACCGGTAAATATAGAGTTTGTCATAATCCCTTCGACATGACACGTGAGAGATCTCTTTGGGTGAGCTACGCTACATGCAACCAACACTGCGTCGTCTGTTGGCGTGAAAGCGGGGTACATAAGATAAAGTCCAAGGAATTTGACAAATATATCGGCTATTTCCACAAGGTACATCGCACCCTCATGTAGAGCTATACACGAGTTGTTCTCACACCACTAGTCCTATCGTCGCCCTTCCTTCACTCCCTGCAGAAGCTGACCTCTGATGACCTTTGATCTAGGTATGTGACCTCTAATGCTAAAATGACATGCAAGTCTCTATGGCTGATCTATGACCCAAGTTAGATGACACTTGACTTGGAGTTAAGGTGTCCGTGTATGAGCAATTTGAAAAAGGTTAACTAAAACTTTAACACACACAGACAGACACACAGAATTTGAATTAGTATGTGCCTTCCTGCACTATAGTGCAAACGACACAAAAAGTGGCCTGAATTGAATAGTTTTGATTTGTTTGTTGGAAAACAAATCAACAGTATCAAGATGATATTTCTTACATGATGACAAAATATAACAGATGAAAAGACTGCAATTTTTTTTTTAATTGTCTCGGGGTATGGATATGTGATCATATACATCATAAAGAACAAAAATAATAAACCTGAATTCAAACAAAGGGATTTCAGTTGCAGAAAAAAAATACTCGGTTATTAATAGAATTGAGGAAATCTGAGCTTTTTACTTAAAAAGCAAAATACCGGTCTATTTGTGGTACACTGTACTTTTCTACATTATTACAAGCACTTATCTTACTATTATTGCATTCACCATATCCCAATTTTCTCATTTATACAAAACGTATGTACTCTCTCATGATATTTAGCGTTGAATAAAGGTATTGTTTTTAGTCGCTGCTGTGTATCTATAATGTTGTATCAAACAAGCGACAGCATTATTTTACCTAGAGCAAAGTTGTTCTATGCCCATGTGATGACACAATAGATACACGACAGATGATAAAAAAATACATTGGTCCTCGGACCGCATGTGTCACCTGCCATCGCGGTTTTGTAATGATAGGTCTCAAATGACATTTGACCTTGGCTTGTGACCTTTGACCTCATCAGCAAATGCGAGATCCCATGTTGCATCTAAGATTCAAGTTTGGTTTAAATCCATCGATGTATGCGGATATTACAAGCAAATGTTAACCCTTTTTCACATCAACAGACATCAACAACAGACTACAGTGGACAAAGTGATCCCTATGTGTCTTTCTGCCTTAAAGGTCCATGGACATGCTTTAAAAATAATTATAATACCACCAAAAATGGTTTCATTCATAGTATGTATTGGTATCAATGTAAAATCTGCATGAAGCAGTAATTGAGAAACCGTATATTCGATAAAAATTGGGCATAATATCGTGTTCTGGACAGGCTTTCAAAGGAAATTCCAAAACGAACGTTATTATCCGCGCTGGTCGGATGAACCCCCATCGTGTGTGTTTGTATCATTTGGCATAATTTTTCTTGATTTGGTGCCTTAAAATTACGATAATAATGCGCTGTATTGTCGACGGCTGCACCAGCGGCGACCGTACCGACAAGGAGAATGAGAACAGAATAGCTTTATTCAAGTTCCCAGCCAAAGAAACCAACAAGGAGAGATACCTGGAGTGGGTTTTGTTCGTCCGCTTAACAAGACCAGATGTGAGCTTTGTTTACAACTTGTTACTCTGACGTCATTAACGGGGTCAAATCCAACTCCAGCATCTTGATACGCGTTCGCGAAAACAGGAGAAGGCCCTGTCAGTTTGGGTGTATTTATCCTTGAAATTTAACACTTTCCCAATGTTCACTTTTAAAAATCTGTGTTGCGATATGATCAGGATACTGTTGAGGTATGAAAATGTAAGAAATTAAGAAATGTCTACTCAGCCATGTCCATGGACCTTTAAGGCAGGCGACACAACAATACCTTTCTTCTCATCCTTTAACCAATTTTTAAAAAGCTACTATTAAAATATTACTAAAATTTGGGTAGATTTTTACACAACAAATTTTTTCCAATGATTTTTACACAACAAATTTACCAACAATTTTTACATCAATCAGTCCCACTTTAACTATGCGCCTTAAATTGGCTTGAGTATTGTGTTGATGTAAACTATATTTCTGATGTCTCTCTTTGGGATCTAGGCAGGCAGATACCACATATATCCATGCAAGTTGTGTGTTGCATAACACTACAATGTGTACAGGTACTGCAACTAATAAGGATTTATAGATTAGTTGAGCACCTAGGGTTTGTCTCTGCTAAATCATTGTTAGCTGTGGTTTACAATGGCATATTGTTCACACCACCTTGGATGGTATTTGCTGCCAACCAAGATGCAAAATGAGACATGTAGGAATAGCATATTCACTCTTTGCATGGTTTCGCCATTTGGGCAGAGAGCCTCGAACTGGCAGCAATATTAAATAGACACTGGCACATTTGTAAAAAATTGTGCGCCCTCAAGATTTTTCAAAATCAATATTTTTGCACGGTTGTAAAGCTTTTATATACATTAGCCTTCACCTGAAATGATCAAGACCAAATCAGTGTCCTAATGGGTAAACAGAACGATTTCATAATTAATGTCGCCAGCGACATTAATTCAGCAGACAACGTAAATGGCGTTTAACACAAGAAAACGCACGCCGTATGCATGTTTCCCACGGCATGCACCATGTTTGACGGGTCTGTGACCTTTGTGGTTTTAATATCAATGAGTACGAGTCTATGATATTCATGTAATATACACATTTGTTGATTAAAGTTATGGAAAACATAAAAGTTAGCCTACAAATTACCTCTGTCTTTAACCTCTTATTAACGTCCCTATCTGTTGTTGAGTATGTTATTTTTATGTGAAAAAGTATATCTTTTCTTCCAATGGCCTAGACTATCATTTGAGAGCAATTGAAGAAATTTCATATTTTGTGAAAATGTGCCAGTGCCAGTGCCGCTTTAATGGGAGCATTTACATAACAGTTTGATAACATTTGATTCTCTCTAAACAAAACCACTGCCCTTGCCAGAGGTGAATGCAATGTTATGTAACGCCCTCATTTACTCCAATACCAGTCCGAGGATCTACCTGCAAACAGCGAACCGTGCAAAGAGCGAATACTCTGGCTGTCCAAATTTGTCAGAGGAATTGATAAGAATGAGTAATATACATAATAACCATGCAATTCCACAAGTCTAAGCTACAAAGAAATGTAACATCAGCAACCCAACAGAAAAATAGAAAAATTTTAAGATTTTATTTACAGATTTACAGTAGTTATAATAAGGCACCAAATGGCAAGTGCTATTGCAACTTTGTGAAACATTACATACAATGTTTTGACCTTATAAGATTCTGATACACCTAGTGTACATCATAGCTGCCAAAATGTTGCAGTATATACTCCCAATTCCAGGAAAGTACAGGACTAAACAGTGTTGCCAACACCGCACTTTATTCACCCAATTGGGCTACTTTTAAACGTCAAAAAGTGCTCTCAAAGTGCCATTTTCAGCGGTTCCCGTGGGTAGCGGTGATTTTTTGTCCCATAGAAACCAATGGTTAAGATAAAAATTTGGCTGCTTTTTGACCTCCTGTGCTGCACCTAAACCAAATTTTTGTTGGCAACCCTGGGACTAAACATTTTATATGCGAAAACAGCAGTTCCAGAAATAGGTCTGTCTTTCTGTTAGTTGTATGTTATTCGTTGTTTGTTGTTCATTGTTGGCTGTTCTTTATTTGCTGTTCGTTGTTTGCTACTCATTGTTTGTTCATTCTGACACAGAAGGTAAAGTGGCAGCTATCATTGTTGAGGTTCAATTGCACAGCATTTCAACAACTAACATAATAGCTGCTATGTAAATGCCAACTGCCAACATGTGATAATAACATTGCATTACAAATTTATGAAACTATCATAGCCAAATGAGTGGATTATTGGAAAGCACATACTTCAGCGAGCTACACTGGAAAATCAGGATTGAGGATTAAGACCCCAGCATACTTCCATTTGCTCCACTTTGTCTAGCAGATTACATGGGTTCCCATGCACCCCCCTTTTTAAAACTAAATTCCAACATGATTTTGGCATCTCTTTGACATTTCCTTGAATTGTGATGTTAACCAAAATCAAAATATTGTCCCAAGGGGTCCCGTTTGGCAGCCATCTTGGATGCAAAGAGATCAGTCATATAAGTGATTCGAATTTAGTTGAAAAGTATCTCAATGATTCGTGTTCATCATAAGGCATCAGAAAATATATAGTTTGTGATTTCAGTTTTCCACAGCTATAGGAAAAACTGAAAATGTATAACGGTCAATGAACTGAACTTGTGATTTGTATTTGTACAGGGATGTTTAGTCAGGTAAGTAAAATTTGGTGGTTAAGTTACTCTTGTAAAATTTGTATTGTTTTGATGGGAATTAGGCATACTCATCTTCATCTCTTTTCCGAAACATTCAACCAAAGCCAGAAGATCCCAAATCTTGGAAACTGTACATTTTCAGGTTGCCAATAGTGTGCATACGAACAATTGACACCATTTTGTCAAATTGAAGCATTTAGAAAGTTGCGCCCCTGTACAATGATCATCAAAGTTTGAACCTTTATCCATGGATATTAATAAAGGAGAGCCGTACGCCCGTGTGGAAGAATAGGTGGCCATTGTAACCGTGTTTTGAAAAAAATATATACATTCATTACGGCCATCCATTCGAAACTCCGCAACGCGCATGCGCGGTAATGTGTTGGCCTGGAAACGTACCTCGTTCTATGCAATGTGTGATATGATGAATAAATTGGTACACCATATTATGGAAATCAGGTATATATGAAAAAATTTGGTACACCACGCTATGGAATAAGTACGCAGTGCGGCAAATAATGGTACGGCTTTTGAGCTGGTGTTTGCCATCTAGTGTTATAATAGAACTCTGTGCCCTTTATCACCTTTCCCCAATATAAGCTCTGTAACTGAACAACAAATATGAAAAAATATATTTTCTGAATTCCTTATGATGAAACAAATCATTTAAGATACTCTTCAACACTTGAACTACTTTGCACAATTATAATCCCTTTTAAATCCAAGATGGGCTTGCCAATTAAGAGACCCCTTGGGACAATATTGATTTTGGTTGAACATCGAATTCTTGAAGATAAAAAAGAATTTTAGTTTAAGGGGGTGCATGGGGACTCATAATCGCCTAAATCATTGTTCAGTAGTCTAAAACAGGCTCGCACCCACCTACTTTAATAGAAAGCCAACTGGTTAAGCAAAAAGATTAATTTAAGGGGTATTATATATCCATGATTTTTCAGACACAACCAGAGCAAGTCAACTTTCATTTTCATCTAATAGGTTTTCCAAATTGGTTCACATTTCAACAAATTGTGGACTTTGTGCTAAAGGATAACGCCTTTCATGCACATGACTAAAAACTTTACATAAAAAGGACTAAAACATTATGTATTAGGACCAAGCCTTATATAGAAAACTGAAACCAGGAAATCACCATACAGGTACATGGATATACTAACACCATATTCTGTCAATTCAAATGGTATTTTTATAGTAACAACATGTGAGTTTTGAATATGCACTATCAGCATTTTAAGATCTGAACTTTTCGTTTGGCGGACACGGTGTGAAAAATTATTTAATGTGAAAACAACTAAAATGTTTGATCACTGTATGTTTCTAGGGTAAAATTACATGCCGCTTCTGATTTTGGGCCTTAAAATGGTGAAAATTACACACTTTTCGAGATATATCCAAATCTTTGCCAAATTTGGCCTTTTTGAGTGATCAAAATTTTTTACATGTCTATTTGTATGACCATATCTACAATCTACAACAATAAAATAAGCCATGTGTTATTTTTTTCAATTTAATGTTAAATTATTCACTATATTTACAATTAAATAGTTTGCATTGTTCAAACTACCTCCCGTTTTTGGGGGGGGGTTTAGAGCTTCTTGAAATTGTACGTTTGAGTGACAAAATTTGTCCCGGGGGGGGGCCCAAAATTTGGTACGGGTGTGCTTCCGCCGGGTTAAAAAAATCGACCCTGTTTATAGTGACCAAATTGTACACAAATATAACCCATAGTTGGTTCAGAAATTTTCGACAACTTTATATATTGGCTTTGAAATTTCGCACCATTTTCATAGTAATCTTAGCAACATCGGCCCATTTTCATACTAACTTTTCCAAAAATCAGAAAATCAACCATTTTCATAGTAACATGCGACCAAAATTGAAAAATGGACCCAGTTATAAGATAGCAATGACCTCAAAAAGTGACCCATCTTTCATAGTAGCCTGGTTGAAAAATGACCCCATTGTTATAGTAAGGCGTGAAATGTGACCCATATCGGCGGCACATATGTACCTACCCTTTTCCATGGTTAGGTACCCCCCCCCCCCCCCGGGAAAATGTACGCAAAATTTGAGGTTTTTTGGTCCAAATTTGGGACTTCAAATGGCATCATTTCCTAAAGTATACCCCAAGAGATATCATTTTTGTGGTCCATGTGTTCAGAAATGCAATCGCAAAACATAGGTAGTAAAGTTTGAAAAATGCTCGTTACTAAGAAAAGTATAATGCAAAATGTTACCCTACCCCCTTCTTAATTTTCTGCCGCGTGAAAAAAAAATTATTGCGATTTTGATAAAAAAAATTCAAAAACTCAAAAGTTCCCGGGATTATGGGATTTTAAAATATGAACGTGTTACGCCCATACCTCCCCTACAACAAGTTATTCATATTAGTTAGACCTAGGACTCCTAATCCATTTTTTATCAATCAATTGTTCTCCGGGCAATAGGTCGTTTAATGTACAAAAGAATCTCTATCATACCAAATCACCTAAAATACCTGAAGATAGAGCTTCTTAGCCTGACTTAAGATCAAATGAAGTATAAATTATTTAAACCTATTCCATGTAAGCATACCATTACTTTGGTTGACTATGGTTATAATTTTAACGGTTCAGTAAAATTATTGGTCTATTCCTAAAATAATGCCAGATTCAGTTTCTACACAAAAATTTCACCCCAGAAAAAGTTGTTTTCATTCAAAATTCTTGAACTTCAGTTTTTTTTTTACTCATTTGTCCTCCAAACGCAATTCAGAATCTTGAACGCTGTCATATCAAAAGCAGCCTGCATTATTAATATTATAAAATTATGGTGTTTTTTTGTGTTTTTTGATACCAAAATGATCAGTGGATGTTTTGAGTCAATCCCAATATGCCACCCAGTTGTGGGAAATTTCATCTCAATTAAAAGGTCATGTGATCCCACAAAAATCATACTTCTTAAAACAAAAACTTTGACTCTTACACTCATTTTAGCCCAACAAGGAACTTTGAGCAGATTATCACGGAAATGTCTTGGGTTGTTAAACTTCTTAACATTTTAATCCCCTAAGTACTGAAATGTGTTTAGTACAGTATAGGCACATTGCAATGCATTATGGGATTTGATTCAAACACACCTCTGGTTCATCCTTGAGCAGTTATATGCCAATTACATTTATGTCCTTTAGCCATGTATACATCGCCTTCCCTATTTTTTGTGCTAACAACCACGCTGTGACTTGCTATGAAGACGCAGTTTTCATTAATTGGACCTTGTTATTCCAACTCTTAAGGATTGACCTAAAGTGGGATGATATAAACAACCATGGTTCAAAACAAAATGTTCAGCATTTCAAGATTTATTTCTTTTATCAGGATCAATCACAAGATGCCTGCGTATATATTTTATTCTACATGAATTGTAGTGATTTGAGCCATGTGATTTTTTATTATATCATTCATACATAAATTCTAGGCAGTTCATTGGTTTATTACCGTTTTAGACAATTACCATCAACCCTCTCCGTGTGATAGTTTTCCTATCACTGCACTGTGCCAAATAACGCATGTGCAAAGCCTCGGACTCGGCGATTTGTTATAGGGTGAACCAGAAAGATGTAAGGAAGAGGAGGTGTAATCGCTTCGAGACTCGCTAGATAAGCTTGTTTTATCCATTCAATACCTAGTGTATCCATCACCCTTACCAATCCCGGTGGTGTCACTTCTATTTAAAGGCGTAACGCATGATCGTTCCAAATCAAAATACCCCCTTTTTCGCGTGTTCAAGTACAATTCGCAGCATTTTGACCCCCCTTTTTTACATGAAAATGGGTACAAATTAACCTTAAAAAAACCACCCTTTTTTTGCATTTCAAGTACACTTTTACAAATTTTTCACCACCCTTTTTTGACATTCAAGAACACACACACACACAAAAACATATTTTCATTTTCAAAGATGAACTTTGTTGGCCTTTTTTAACTGTTCTAATAGCCATCTTTAGACCTAATATAAATGAATAAACAAATAACAGAAAAGTACATTGAATTCAAATAACCGAAAAGTACAGTTGTATTGTCCAAATTCAAAATTAAGTTAGCTTTCCCCTGCCTGTAATATGAACAATCATGAGTTCATATAGGCTTAATCACCATGCCTTGCTTGTCATTGTGCGTAACAGTTAGCTCAATTATTATCTTGACGTTTCTTATACAACAGCGAAATTACATCAGAAGAGATGTCAAGACTTTACAATATAAAAGTAAATTCAATTAACTGCCCGGAGGATAGTCTCAATATGCCGTTCGCGGCATTTCTTGCACTGAAGACAACTATGTGGTCAGCGCCATGATGAATTCATGAGTATCCGGGTACCCCTGCTTGTCATGGTTCCACAGACCAGCTGCATTATGATATCGCTTGAATAAAAAGAACCACGGACTCAGCGCGATTTCCTGTACCTTGGGATCCCCCTGTTTACACGACGTGAAATGTTAAAACAAAAACCGTGAAAAAACTTTTGACTGATTTCCCCAACGGATTGTCAAGGACAAGGGGGCAAAAACATGACAAAAATGTAAATATGCGAGAATTGGTAAGATTTCTATAATACAACATTTTTCGTGTCACAAAAAATATACCCTTTTTCAAAATAATAAGCGCATACAAATCGTCGACAAAAAAACCTTTTTTAAAAAACTCAATCGCGTACATTTATGTTCGCGAAATACTTTCAAAATGCACCTTTTTTTCGGCGAACAAGGGAACGATCATAGCGTACACAATGGTCCACTATGAGTGACACCACCGGGTTAACAATCACTTGAAAGGCCTTTCCCGGGATCTGTTCGACCGCTCCAATCCCCACTCGAATCGATCGCAATCTACGTTACTTGGAGGAAATAACAGAGCGTGTACACGTGCACAGTGTTTCTAGAAGTTATTTTCTAACAGAAGCGTTTTAATTATATTAATAAAAAACTTCACTAAAACCCACTCAAAAAACTACTTTTTCCTTCCTCGTTTGCATAGACAGTCGTTCAAGATCTGACTTGCAGTTGGAGGACAAAATGAGTAAAAGCTGAAGTTCAAGAATTTTGAATGAAAACATCTTTTTCCTGGGGTGACATTTTTGTGTAGAAACTGAATCTGGCATTAGAAATGCATAAATTAACCTCCCCCTTAAATGGCGACACCTTCAAATACAACCGCCATGATATCCGAATTAGGGAAAAAGAGACAACATACTAAAACTAGGAATAGCAATAATATTACATGGAACCTTCAAAATTTAATAACCATAGTAAAACATAAGGGTAGTCTACATTGGAAATAGTTTGAAATAACTGTATAAAAGTCATTCTGATCCTAAGGTCCGCTAGTATCATGCTGGTATTTTAGGGTGGATTTTGGGTATGATAGATGATGCTGCTTTTGTACATTAAAGACGCTATTGCCGGAAAGCTGACAAAAAATGGATTTATAAAAAATTCAAATCAAAATTAGGAGGCCTAGGTCATAAATAATATGAACTTGTGTAGGGAGTTATTTGGCATAACAAGTTCATATTTTAAATCCCATATTCCCTGGAATTTTTTAGTTTGAATTGGTTTTATCAAATGGAAATAATTTTTTCACGCCTGCACAAATTAAGGGTTAGGGTAAACATTTTGCATTATAATTTTTTTTAGTAAGAGCATTTTTTCAAGCTTACTACCTATTTTGCTATTGCTTTTTCTGAACAAAATGACACAAAAAAATGATATCTCTATGGTATGCCTTGGAAATTAATGGTCATTGAAGTCCCGAAATTGCACAAAAACCAACGCTCAAATTGTGCGTACAAGTTGTCACTCCACGTACAATCAATAAGCCTAACCACACCAGAGGTAGTTTGAAAAAAAACAATGGCAAACTATTTTTTGAAAAGATAGGTGCATAATTTAACATTAAATATAAAAAAATAACAACTGGGCTTATTTTTTTGTTTTATGATATGGTCCATGTCCATAGAAAGTCAAAATTTTTTTGTTTTTTAATATTTTTAATTTTTTTGGCAAAAATTGCCAAAATATGGATTATATCTCAAACAGTGTGTGATTTTCACCATTTAAAGGACAAAATCAGAAACTGCATGTAATTTTACCCTATACACATTACATTAATCAATATTTTTTATTGTTTTAACATCTAAAATAATGTTTCACACCCCGTGTCCGCCAAACGCAAGTCAGATCGTGATGCTGTTGCATACAATCGTATTTACGTGTCTTCGAAGCGATAGGTGTTTACTTACTTTTACTTCCGCCCAAAAGAGAGGAATATTTCATTGAAAAAATCCATAAAATCGGCGATATATTTCGATTATTATGAACGTTTTGAAAATGTGAAAATTCATAGGGACTTTTGGGTGAGGTTAGTATTATTACGAATTTGCGGAGATAAGGGGCGTGTTTTTTTTTTAACCATTTCTCAAGTTCCGATCATTTCCTTGACTGAAACCACGTGGAATACGAAGCCGATGATGCACTTTATCCAAATTCAGGGACCTTTTTGGTGACAAGAAGCTACAAAATTTTTGTAGTGGAGTTAAAATTGCCACTCGTTCGCTATTTGATGTTTTGCTTTTTTTCGGTTCCTTGTATGCGGCTTACACAAACAAATCTGCACAAATTCGAGCCCGGATTCTACGGTTTAGGCTCATCTTGGCAATGTAGTCTTGCTACATGGTAGTTCGTGGCCATTTTTCCTGATCCAATAATGGGTATAAAGGTTGTGACTTTAAGCTAAAAAGACATTTATGAGGATTATCAAGTATTGGGAAGTATAATATCTATATACCTATTATGACATGGCTTTATATGCGCTGCATGTAAAATAAAAAATTGGCTAATAAAAGGCCTAAGAAATGAGTGTCTTGTCACCAAGTGATCTTGGGTGTTTATTTTTCTTAGTACGTGTCTCATAGGCCTAAATCTCCATATTCTGCCCTTTCTACAAGCCTACACTTTACTTGTTAAGATTTACAAGCTATTTACAACACCATTGAGTTCGTCGCTATAAACTTATAAGGCAACAATGTTTCTCCGAATCATTTTTTGGTTTTTGTTTACTTTTCATGCATTTTCACACGCGTTTTGAACATTTTATTAAACGCATATCGTTATTTATACCAATGTTCAATCTAAAGTTAAAAATTATCCACCCCCATCATGCCATACAAACCTGCAGAATTTATTGATGCGCCCTTGGGTCTCGATACAAATGCTAACAGGGTATAGCGGCCTATTGGGTAGTATAAGTTTTGAATTTGAATAAATTCGAAATTGATCACACTTTTCATCGGGGAATCGGCAGCTTTGCCGCGCGGCGGGCAGTTCTCCACAGTGCCCCGGCCCAGAAGTCCCTTCAATTTGATCATAGTACCCTCGTGCGTTTTTGCGGGGCATTTTACCACGTCATCACAATTCATTTTCTGCCGATTCTTTGTCTCTATATCTCTTCATGAATTATGATAAATCTTCATCAACAAAATCGGCATAGTAGCGTAATAGCCCGTTCTTATTTTCCCAGGTCTTTTTTTCCCCCATATTTTCATGTGAACGTGAGAACTACTAATTCGAAATGAGCGGCGATCAGTCTGCAGCGGTGGGTTTGTTGTTACATTGGAAACCTATGATGTGCGCAGCAGGCGCCGTGCACTACCTCTGACCAAATCGATCTCGCTTCCGCGGGACTGTACTTAATTCCTATTGGGTACTTTAACTTGAAATTCACTAGCGGAACCTCCCGCGGATCCGCACACATATAGTCTTTGAAGTGCGCTGGCGATACAACTCCTCTTCCTTACATCTCTCTGGTGAACCTACCACTGTTTCGGTTTTTAAACGAAAACCTCAACTGGTGGTGATGAATGGCCGCTACAGTATTTTTAAAATACAGAATTTATGTATTAGTGATATAAAACAAATATTAACTGCCTTAAATTCATGTGGAACCCCCCCCGGGTAGAAATATCATCACTCAGTGAAAAATGGGTTGCTGTCCCATTCAACTCGCCGTACCGGCTCGTGGAATGGGACAGTACATCTTTCACTTCGTGATGATTTTTCAACTATCAACTACATATTCAGTTTTAGGAGGGATTCCCAGTTTCACGAGGAAGCTCTTGCATCGGAGGGAACGATTAACTTGCGTACGGGTTCTAAAATTGTTCCGTGCGAGTCTTGTATATCTAAATTCATTAAACACTGACCTTTCCCTCCGTGTGGACGTACTTAAGTAACCTCACAAGCATGTAATCCTGGTTAATGGACTCAATGCCCTATGTCAGTCTCCAGACGAACCCAATTATCGATGGCTCATAAATTTTAAGTGGGGCAATGAATAACTAAACTGTTTACAAAAGAGACAAATGTAGCGGCGACTACATAAGGCACCAGGGCAAAGAGTCATCTTCAGACCAAATAAGACGATATTGATCGATCAATACTGCAATTGGCTTATAAAAGATTTCTCCGGTGCAGTTTAGTTTATAAATGTTCGGGAGGTTTCTTATCTAAAATGTAAATATGCGTTGCCGGACTAAGATTTTGCGTTGACATGTTTCCTCGGCAGGCTTTACTACGAGGAATACTTGCTATTTGAACCTGGGAATCTCGCTTATTTATTTGTATATTATCACATGGCTTGAAAAGAAGAAACCATGGTGATATCCATGATATAAAACAATATTGACTGCTATATTCGTGCAATTAGTAAAAATATATCATCCGGTCAAATTTGCAGGTGGCCTTAATGAGTATAAAAGTCAGGGTTTTAGGCATTAAGGGAATAAGGGGGGGATTTTTTTTTTTTTTTTTGTGTGGGATGACAGACCTTATGAAGGAAATTTCGCAAAACTGGTGCATTAAGGGATTGACTCAATACAACCCTCTGGTTGAAGATAAAGGTGCAAAAGATAGATTTTGAGGCACCAGATATTGTGTATAATAGTAAGTTCCCCAATATAGACTAGACAGCCAATTATAGATCTCTTACCATGTATTTGGATTACAGTGAATGTTAAAAAGAGAGAAAAAAAGTGATTTTGACTTGCTTATTTTCAATATATAAAACATAGGCCGAATTTCGTATTTGCTCCTATACGAATTTAGAAATTCAGAAATTTGTACCAAGAAACATTTCTCAGCTTTAAATCCTTTTTCAGATGGGGTTTATTTTGGTTTGAAAGCTTGACATCAGGGCAAAAAACATCAGAATTTTCACATTTTTTAGGGACACCTGTATTTGAAAATCTATCATTGCACCTTTAAAATATGTCAACGCAATAGAACAGGTAAAACCTCAGTTTTACAAACATGAGGGCACCCCTATGTAAAATGTCGCAGTGACCATTCACACCCTCTTGGCAATTGGTCAACAATCTGACCCAAGAGAGGGAACAAAGTATATTTTGATATCTCTCTTTTGGGCTTTTGGATCTATGCTGGCAGGTAATATCACATAATGCCAAGTCCCTTTGACAAAGCCCCCTGCAAATGATAAAGGATTTTAGATTGGTTGACGCCCAGGAATTTGCTTGTCCCTGCGAAAATCGTTGTTAGTTGCAGTTTAAAAAGGAGAGAAGTTATGCAAAATCAACCTGGTTATGATAACTGCCAACTAGATGCAAAAACAGAAAGACAAATTTAGGAATAGATACCACTAGGCTGACTGAAACGGTACTAAGGTGCTTAAAAGCGGTTCCAACCTCTACGCTGTTTACTTACAGCTGTGGTTTAGAAACCCATCTACTTTTTTATTACCACAAATTTCATAGAAAATCAATAAAACTGCTGGGCATGACCACCAGCAGGTTTTTTTTTAACAAATTGTGTTTTTGCATGTAAATAGTGTTTGTCCACATACTAAGCAATATGTAAAACGGCCAAGCTCCAAATCGATTCGATTACAAACTGTGTGATAAAATTTTGTATATGAATTTTTGTTCTACACCAAGTATCCTATGGTACGTTATACTACATGTACACATTAATGTTTATCTGGAATGGAGTTTTAGGTGGACTTCTTTCCTTCTAGTTGACTATTTTTAATTAAACTGCAAAACATTTCAAATCTGAGTCGACTTTTTAATATGCGGCTAATATTCTGCTGGCATAAAATATCATATATTTTACATACAACAATATTTCTATAATAGCAGTCTATTGGGTAAGTCCCCTGTGGTATACATGTTTTTTGTTCATAATGCAAGGATGACAAAATCAACACAATCCTATATAAATTTGGAAAATGAAAACTTCCATAAATATCTTTTGACCCCCCTTTTTGGGAAGTAATGTGCTATAGCAGTGGTTCGGCTTGTCTCGTACTACTGCGGTCCCGGGTTCGAACCTGTGCATAGCCAGGGCTTTATATGCTTTTGGTTTCCTGATTCACGCTTGCCCTGGCAGATTTCCCTGGGACCCTCATTCATACTGCTTTCCAATCAGTTGGTTATGTTTTTGGTGGTCAAATCTCCTTTACACAAGAGAATTTGGGGAGCTGTTATTTATGGTGGGAATAGACTGTAATTGCTGATAGAGAGCCGCTTATAACATGAAGGCTCCTGATTCTGGTGACCACTGGTGAGAGGGAAATTGCAGCACTTTGTATCTTCTGGTAAAAAATGCATCAATCATTATTTAATGACCGTTGCCCAAACAGTGATCTTCTCATATGAGCGTTGTTGTAAAAACGCTCTTATTATTTCTACTCTTATTAAGCCCTTTTCATTAAGTAAAAAAAATTAATATTTTTTGTGAAGCGGGTGTGAATCTGCAGATAATTCTTCAACAATATCACATTAAGAGAATTCAGTTTCTTGTCTGTGACCCTTCCCCATAAGCTATTCGCAAATACCAGCATTTTATCTAGCAAATTGTAATGAGTACAATGAATTAAAATGTGGCACCAAGAGATTTCCGCATTACAGGTGGGGGATCCCTTAAAAATGTGAAAATTCTGCTTTTTGCACTAATGTATTAAATCTGTCCAGCAAAACTAAACCCATGTGATGTTGATATGTTTGTTCTTATTTAAATGCATTTCAAAAATAATAAAATTTTGGAAATTTCTACTTTACTATAGGAGCAAATTACTAATTCAGCCTGTTTTATCTTGAAATTAAGCAAATCATAATACACTTGTTTTCCAACTTTGCAAGGGTCTATCTGCTGGAGCCAATACAAGGTAAGCGCCAAATGCAAGGTCTATTGGCATCTTATCTATGAAATCCACACCTAATGGCACATATATGGATGGCCCCAAAATCTCTTGTTGTACCTTAATATGTTGTTGTAATGTTATTATACATTGTCTCAACATATAATACAGACCGAGACAAAAATACCAAGTGTGTTAAATCGTCAACACAACCGTTACAGGTGGCAGATGAGTAATAAACCTGGATTCAGGACTGAATTGACAACCATGCTACACCCTGTTCAGTGTATAAGTGGAACATGACCACTTCTTTTTGCTTTTTGGCCACTTATATTCTACACATTTTTTCAGAGAAGATGCACCAATCTGTGCCAATCCACTATAGCTACTAAGTATATTGGCTCGAGGAGAGCGGGCGTCACTGGTTAGGGATTCGCCTTTGGTGCAGAAGGTTCCCGGTTCGAGCCCCGCGGGGCCACTTGCCTGGATTTTAATTGGGTACTAAATCCGATTGATTTGTAAGAACTATTGATTAAAACTGGATTCCGCTCTCCCATGGTTCTTTTACTTGGGCAAACGATCCATGAGAATACCCCGTCCTTCGGAGGGGAGGTTAAGCCGTACGGTCCCATCATACATGGGATAATCACGCCTGGTATATGTAATCGCAAGCCAGTGTCGATAAAGTAGGGGGAAAACCCCCTAACCCCTGTCTGGCCAATCGTCCTGGATCCTGGTCATCATTGGAAAGCAGTGTCTGAACACTGAATGATCTCCCTGCACAAGCACAAAATCAAAATAAAAAAGTATATTTACTCTAGGGGTTGCATTATGGCCTCGGTCTTCCCTAGTGTTACCTCAATGTACTTTATCACAAGTCATGTTTCATCTTATGGTGAATAATATGATAATTGAAACAAATTAATGGCCGGTTCTGTTTGAGAGGATTCACATCGCGCGTTCTTTTCATGTAATGGGCTACCACCAATGGATTACCATTTTGAGTCATTCCTTTTATGTATTTTTGTTTTACCTTTCACAACCCGCAGAAAATCATACCTTCACTTACCGTCAAATATAGGGAACCATATCGCAGCAACATGCTGTGGGCATGATTTGAAGTAGGCCTATGGTATACACTATTTTTTTACATTTTTGTTGGTGATTTTAAAGATTAGGGGAAACTGAACTATTCGTTTCCATCACAATTCCCTTTTCTGAATAGGCAACCTACATATCGCGCCAGAGTTGCTGGCCTGTATTATGTAACAGGCATCTATGCACTTCCTTAGCGTGTTTTCATGGGTCTGTCTGGCCGGAATGCTTGACGCAGAGAAAGGAATTATGACAGAGGTATAGTTGTAATTCTTTATTTCACATTCACCTCAGATAGGTTATACATATACTTTTTATTCCCACTTTTTACCTGTGATTGCTGCTCCTTTTCCTCACACAATCTGTTGTGTATTGCTACGTGTTACAATTTTGTTCACAGGTGTTTCTAGTTAGTTAAACTGCTCCAACTGTTGCCCAATTTGATGCATCCCCGTCTTCCAGCAGCAGTACTGTAAACATTTTTTAAGTTCGCGGTACTTGTTTTTCGCGAATTTGTCGATTGGTGCCATTTTTGCGAGTAGTTGAAATTCGCAAATTTGACATTTTGTGATGATGCTGATGTACGTTGGGCAATATTTTCGCGAGGATTTAATTTTGCGCGAATTCTTGTTACTCACGCAAAACATTTGCAAATTAGTACCGCGCGAAAATTAACGTGGTTTTACAAGTACTAGTTTTTTGAACATTACAGATGCATGTGGTGGATTAAGGGGCACATACCAACTATATATAAATAGTTGCAATTAAATTGCTAGAGAATATTCCAAATTTGGCATAATTACCCACAAATTAGGCAGTAATTGTGACCACAAACCCAACTGGCGACAATATACTTTTGATATTTTATCCAGCTTTACCTTCCACATCTAAGAATAAAACAAAAACTATCATCTGGAGACTGTCATCGAGAGAAGAGAATCGTTACATATCTGGCATGTTTGAGCCAATTCCAAGCCTAACAATGACACGTGGTTAAAGACCCGGACCTCGTGATCCAAAGCAACCTGAAGGTCGTGGGTTCGAACAGATTATAACCGTGCATGTGCTTGTGCCTTTGAGTACGCCTAATAATTATCCACATTGCATCCCTCTTACCCAGGAGTTCCTAATGGTGTACAGTATCATGCTGGAAGGTAAAAACGACTCGCTGTGAGCGAGGAGGGTCCACCCACCCACAACAACAGTTATTCAGAGAGTCTGGCCCACAAACACGGGCACTTCGGGTGTGAGCATGAGCAGAATAGACCTTCCAAGACTTACCTTTCTAGCACAAATTAGACTCGCTAGTACTTTTCTGCTGTCCCTGCTCTAGCGCTGCAGAGATCGGACCTCCGGCTTTTCTGGGGGAAATTTACTGTACGTGTAGACAGCCGCTATTAACAAGACTGCTCCCCGACTAGGAAATTGCATGTTGATTGAAAGTTAAAAAGATACACTGATAACACGTGAGTTATGATACAATGAGGTAGCGAAGCCGTCAGAGATGTTGTCTGCCGTATTTGACGGCCCATCGCCACCACCAGCCTCCCAAGCTTGCAGGCAGTCTCACCGCCCACACATACCCTGTGTATCCGAACAAAGAAACCTTGCACTACGACGCCCTGTCCATCTTTTAAACCCATGTGATCAAGCTAGTAAAAACCCGAAGAGTCCGAGCGGGATTGTTCCGTAACCACACCGGCTCTGTTGTTGACTGCTTTGAGAATGTTCTCAAAGTAGACTCGGCGAAAACCGGAGAAAATAAATGACACGACCACAGCGCAGGAGTCAATCAGTGGAGATGTTTGGTGTATACCTCGTGGATCGCTTTGCTGGGTCGTTGGTTGAACCTGTACAAACAGCAATTCATATGAAGAGCATAAGTCGAGATACCCACTGGACTACGCTAGACTTCTTCGAGCATCAAGACAGAAAATAGCGCTGTTGGTAGAATCTTCAGTTGATGAAACCTGTAATGTAAACAAGGAGGTTTTGTTAGCAAACATCTAAGAAAGACTTGAAGTAATGCAGATGGGACTTCTTATAAAACAGGATTATCCTACCCAGAAAAAATTAATTTGTTTAATGTTTCTAAAGTGCAGGTCCACATATTTAATAGCAATCCTCTTTCAAAAGAAATGAATATGAATATGCTAATCTATAACTTTCAGAGATGCCAGTCTTCGGTTTTCCCGGAATTCCGTTTTTTAAAATCTACAGGAAAAAGAAGCAGGATTTTTCCGGTTATATGTTGAAGGATTAAAGGGCATTTAGTGATCCACAGCTAGTACCCCCGACTTACCTAAAACACATTTGAGATTTTTATATATTGACAGCGTTATCATCGGTCATCACGTGTGCCCAATCTTACGTGCAAATTTGGTCGATCTGTAAGAAATCGCAATTTGTTATTTGGTCCTAAACGGACAGAAATGACAACACAGTGCCTAGGAACCGTGGGAAACGAGCGATGTGGTTCATAACACAAAACCGCAAGATCGGGATCAGCTCAAAATTTTGAGAATTAGCTTCTCAAGGGTATCTATGATCAATGAATAAAACCGAAGGTGCTGAAATCACGAAATGACCTTTAAAGGTGCAGAAAACTGAAATCATTGGGCTTCATGTTGGGATTGTTTGAGAAGTAAAAGTGCGTATTGTTACCTGCCAACTAGTGATAATTAGTGTACGATTTTGCTGTATTTTTTCTTTTTTCGAGTTTTTAGTGCTAAAAAACGGCTGAATACCGTTTCTGAATATTCAAGCGACTTTATAAAAAAAAAGAAACTAGATGGGGAAAAAAAGTGAAATAATTTGCACAGAAAAATCTTTAACGATTTGACCAATAAAGTTCTGACATATTATCCATAATAATCCCACCTTTTGAATGAGAATTTTTCTTCAAACAGTGACCTGGAAACTTCACAAATCGGAGTCAAAATCAGAGGATTAAAAAAACCGACTACATTCCCGACGATTTCACTGATACCGCATGTGATTGTTGCCTAGCCCATGGTCATCAAGCGCAGGGTTATTATTGTGTAAGAGACTGTTTTGTGATTAAACGATCACGGCAGTGTTATTCACAATACAGTGAGGGAAAGGGCATCTTCAATAGTTTTATTTTATTTCTACACTTTAAAATCTTTGTTTTTCTTCTCATATACTGCGTTGGGTCGAAATAGTAAATAACATTTGAAAGAGTAAAGTATACTTGTTCCAGTGACTGTTGTTCCTATAATTTTTACTCTATAATTTTAGTCTCCACTTAAAGTAAAAAATAGGCAAAGTGTTTAGGGACCCAAGCCTCTGAAAGCCTAGGCGAACTCCATACTGGCCCGATATGGAGCTTTGTAAGGTTGGGTCCACAGTCCACTTAGCTTCAAGTGCCTTCCATGCAGGAGGCTGGATTAGGGACTTATTTTTTTCTTCCACCTCCTTGCTTCAAGTATAGACTAAAAGTTAATAGACTTGTGCCTCTGTAGCTCAAGGCGGACCATCTAACTGACCATTATGTAGCTTTGTTGAAGTTGGGTTCAACAGTCCACTTCGCTTCAAGCTTTCCATGCAGACAGACTGGCAGAATGGCAAATGGACTTTTTTGTCTCCATTTCAAGAAATAGGCTGACAGTTGTATATCAAGTATTAGGACTAAAAGTTGATAGACCTATGCCTCTGAAGCTCTTAGGCGACCGGCCTAACTGCCCATTATGGAGCTTTGTTGAGGGGGGATTTGGGTCAGGACAGTCCACTTACCTTCAAGTGACTGCCATGCAGGCAGGCTGGATATGGACTAAACAAAACGCAGTTTCAGGGGTGCTGCCCCTTCGACCCCCCCCATCATGGATGCGTGGGTGATCACAGGTTTTACAGGGGTGATTTAGAAGAGTGACTGGAACTCTATGTACTTTGATAATTGATCCTTCTGCAGTTAGTCAGAGTGGCCTAAAATATAGCTGACCTGTTCAGTTGGTGTGTGGTGCTGGATATTGTGGGCACAATGTAACATGGCACAAATTTGTACCAAGGCTACACACTAGAAATTGACTGTTTACCAACTGGGTTATTTTCTAGAGAAAATAAACGAAAAGAGATATTGAAATTACTTAGTTACCTAATATCTCCTACTGCTACAAATTTGAAAATCAATATGACAGTTGCGCCTCAAACCAAATTACCATCTTTGAACTAGACAGCCTTAAAACATTCAAAATACATGTACAAATGTATATTGGCCAAAAATTAACATCCACCCATCTTTTGACTTCCTAAACATCTTCGGATTGTAATTTCCGTCTATGATGCTGATCCTATTGTAAGTAGCATTGTGCAATGCGAACCAATTATTATAGTTTTTACTAAACATTTATAATGAAGCGATTGGTTTTTTGTCAAAGAAGAACAATAAAAACCGCTTCCATGCCAAAAAAGAATGAATACGGTTCTTGGTTACTGCTTTCTTTTGGGGAAAAATTAGTATTTTCAATTTTTCTAGAGGAGTTTACCTCTAATTTTAAAACGTGAACCAAAATGTTCCAGATTAGGACTATGGAGCAAGTCCTTGTGTGTGTTGTTCGTCGTCCATCAGAGCGAGGGCAAAACCAAGTGTAAATTCATAATTAAAATATTAATGTCGTTCCTACAAATAAAACGAGCACATTTTCTTGAAAATAATAAAAATTCACCTCTATGTCTTTTTCCACAATTTAGGTGACCAATGGATACACATCGACTTCAGCAACTGTGAGGCAAATGATTTTGTGAATCAAGTTACCTAATAAACCACCAGCCTATTGCTGTGGCTACCGTTTACCCGTCATCATGATTCTACTGTTGATTAATTGATAAATGAGGTTTGTTTCAAAAAGTATAATATTTATATGATGTGATATATTAGGTGATTTTTTCAAATTTTGTTGAAATCAAGTTGACGAACATCAAGCCCAGGTGGTTGGGGGACTAATGGTTATCATCCTCCCGATTCTACTGTTGATTATATTGAGATAATTTATGCTTTGCTTTCAAAAGTATAATTAATATTATGATGGATGTGTATATATTAGGAGATTTATCTGGATATTTACATTGATTTTTGTTGAAATCAATCTGACTAACACCAAGCCATAATATTGCTGTGGCGACTGTTTACTGCCCGCCTGAACGGCGGCTGATACTACTGTGAATTATATGATAAATTGATGTTTGTTCAAAGTTGTAATACCGTATTTATGAGTGGTTATTAGGTGATTTTTAATCGGGCTATTTTCAAAACAAAAAATATCGATTCTAAGATAAGTTTCAATCAATTTATTTTTGTGTCTCATCAAGAATTGGTTATTTGGAGGTGTGATCTTCATTAAGGTGGACAGTGATAACACTTGGAATCTTTTAACTGATGGTAATGAAACATATGGCCCTGCACTCCCAGATGAAAAGGAAAAAAATTCTGAGTGGTTTATCATCCGCATTCTGGGCCAATTGTTGAATAGTTTTAGCCCTATGGTTTTGCTGAAGTATATGTGTATCCATTGGTCACTGTAATTCGGGGAAAAGGAAATTGAGGCACTGATATGGGGAAAACAAATGAGGCACTGGCATTTTATTTTCAGAAAATGTGCCAGTTTGATTTGTTGGAACAATGGGGCAATGTAAAATTTTCTACTAGTTTCCAAGTAGACAAGGATGAATATGTTTTTCAATCGTTCCCTGGAGATGACCGCCCATTGGCCAGCTTCGAACCGACGACCTCCAATTAAATAGAACAGCACTCATTACAAAATGAGCTATCAAGCCTGGGTTGGTAGAGAGTGTAGATATCATCTTAGGTGTAGGTACAAAAGGTGTTCATCTCTTTTCCTACAGCATCAGAACGGGGTATGTGATTTTTGTAAGCCATAGAGTACTCTGTAAATTTGGTGACCAATGGGAACATTTTCGCTATAACTTCCAAACCAAAATCCTTGACTCTAAGATTTCACGTGGTAAATGGGAAAAAGAGTAGTTTTCTTTTGATACCAAAATGGGGACTACTTCCGGTAAAATCTGGGGCTTCTGGGGACGAGGCCATATAGCGATTGGGCCATGGACCTTGAAATTGTCATGATATTACTAGATCTTTTGAACGAAGGTTAAAGCTGATTTTGTAATGTCACTAGACATAGTCAGACACTGCCAAAGTAAATGCACGTAGAGTTTCCGCCAAATTACCGTTTGGAATCCCCAATGCCCAAATCGAGATCGTGTCCTACCCCCACCCTATCTACCTAATCTACCTATGCAAGCATTGTATTGTGGTGGCCACCGCTCTCTAATTGCCTCAGGAGTACTTATCACCCGAAATAGACTTACTACCGCATTTCCCCCTAATGGCAACAGAAAATGCCTGGACGCCACGCTCGTCCATGTCGATCTGGGCGCTGCCATTTCAACAATGACTGCAATACCTTTCGGTGTAGGGGAACCACATAGAACGTTTGGCTCATAGAGAAGGCCGCGTGGTGTGGCTTATTTTGTTGTGAAATAAAAAACACTATGAGTTTAAAGTCTCTTTTTTCCAATCGAAAAAACTTCCACATTTTTACATTCAGCTTTGGTTCTCTCAGTCAAGTCCTCAAGTTTTTATACGAAAAAAGCACTGGTAGAAAAAATATTGGGGTGGTCGGAAGGTGTATTCTTTTTTTGGGGGGGGGGGGGGGAATTGAAAAAAAAAAGTCGGCAGGTTGTTCTAGGGTCGGTCGGATAAGGCCAAACAAACACTTTTTTTAAAGGTGCAACAAGAGATTTCACATATCAGGTGGCCCTAAAAAATTGAAGTACTGATTTTTGCCCTGATAAGCTTTCCATCAAAAATATCCCCAGCTGAAATGATAACTGAAATATGTTCTTTGGTAAGAAATTGTGACATTTCTAATTTCATATAGGAGGAGCAAATACAAAATTCGGCTTTTTACATTATAATTGAAATGTATAATCAAAATCCTCCTCATTTCTCTCTTTCAAGACATTTCTGTAGCAAATACAAGGTACGAAATCTATTGACATCGATTCTATAGAAATGACTATTAGGACCAATAGTTGGGTAGCCTCAAAATCTCTTGTTTGCAACCTTTAAGCCTTAATGAAAGCGCAATACATGTACTTATACCTCGACATCAAAATTTTGAGCTAAAAAAGCAAAAGGAACCCAAATATGCCTTTGTACGTTATCCTCATTTGCATAAACATCCCAATAGTGTTGCCATAGTGACCTTTCAATAAAAAGATGCGAATCTCTGAGTCGGCCTTTAAACCCATTCAATTGTTGTTTTGTTGCTAGCGCGCCAGTCATCCATAACCACTGAAACCATTGTTGCCTTTGTTGTTAGAGTGCATGTCGTGTTCATCCATGACTAGTCATGCACGATACCATATTGGCACTGGCTGGCTAGCTTTTCAGTCACCTTTTACCCCTATTTCACTCACCCCCTGAAATGTCCTGGTAATATTGCACGAAATTGGGATTTTATAAATTGTTAAGATGTAATTTTGGATGTTTAAATTAGAATGATTTTTCAATAACATCAGACATTCGTGCGAACTACCATATTGTTTGTATGTAAAGATATGGTTTAAGGAGCCACAGATTGCAATTTGTCAATTTTTTAGCCTAATTTTGGTCCACATCTAGTAATAAAATAGCCACAAAATTTGAATAATATCCTACCACCCATTTCTTGTTTATTATGCAGGAATGATACCATAATTGCGATACGCATATAATAAAGGGAACCTAGCAGCGGTTTGATACGCTATCACATGTTTGAATACTTTTTTGCCACATTTGGGGTATTGTTCACTAATTATTATCATTAGCAATATTAGCACAATATAAATTTATGATTATTTCTCAGTCGCATATGATAAGTGTTGCTTAATGGCTTTATGGGGTTAGAAAACGGGCAATGTTTTACAAGTTTTAACACCATGAGCCTACTCACCTTTCTGATCTGCAATGTGGTTGAGTGTGGTGCTGTAGAATTACAGTCTCTCCCGGGAATACCGCATTGCGTTACCACAATGAAGTGATTAATTTTAACTGGATTTGTGGTGCATTGCGTGTTGGCGGGATGCAATGATCAAATATCAGCATCCAACTCCCGCAAACACAGATTTGGAAGGATGAACAGACCTTAAAGCAATATTGGCACAGTTTTGAAGGAGCGCCCCCAATTTTTCAAAATTTGATATTTTTGCACAGTTACGTTGGTAATTGTCTATGACACTATACCTGCTGAACGAAGAATGCTAAAACTGCGTATTTATCACAAATAGGCGATTTTGTAATTAGAATTGGGATCCCAGATGGACTTACGGCAGAGCTGGAAATGCTCTTGATGTCCGTCCATGATGAAATAGTGCCACCTCGAGAAACCTCTAACTTGACTGCCCGAACTATTAAAACAATCTATGGATGAGCGTAGACACGTACCTGACGCTATTTCCCGCTATTTCACATTGGAGGCCGTTTCCAGCAGCCGGTGAATTTTTATCGGGGATCCCCGATAATAATTTATGTCTAGTACAAAATTCCTTCGTTTTTGATACATAGACATTTTCGAGCTTAACAATTCACAGTATAGTTTTACTATCCAGTTACCAATCAACCGTGTCAAAATCGCCAAATTTTTGAAAATTGGGGGCGCCCGTCAAAATATGTGCTAATATTGCGTAACGTATCTCTAATTGGCTCATGCATATATAAATGATATACCTCTGAGCAACCTCAAAATAGGCCTTCAACCTTCTATCTGTAATACAGCTTGAATCTTTTTCCTTTGCATGTTCTATTGGTTAATTTAATTATAGCATTAATCGCATGAATAACCAATCAATCGACTAGTTGTGAACATGACGTTAAAGTGCATTTCATGAGTTTAGCACTTCGTTTTTTTAATTATGATTCACTAAATTTCAAGAAGTTATTTCCAGATTTCAGTGTTTATGCTACTGTGCCCTTTGATGCTATGACAAGATGTTTTGTATCACATGCCCCATAGGCCACTGAACAAAATTTGTCCCGTTTACGACAGAAAACAAAATTACGAAATTTCTTCCAGAGTAGACAGAATGTTTTGGTAAAAAATTAGGCACGCATACTTATATTTAGGTCATGGTCAGATGATAGTAAAAATCTCAACTTTTTTTTAGGCATTCTGGGGACGAAGCTGTTGGTCACAAAAATGCCCCTTTCAGTTTGTGGGGCTTACATTTGGTGATATTTTAATATGGCATACCTGAAAGGTAGCAATCACCAATGACCCTCACAAATCCAAATTTTTCTGTAGTTATAAATAAGGGACGGCACAGCCAGCTTTAGAGTGTCCCACGGCTGCTCACAATATTATCATATAAAACGTTCAAAAATGCGCCAACTTTTCCATTCATCTGACTTAAGATGAGGAGCATCTCATCAAGCTTCATCAGTCTGTGATGACGACAGCCGTGGAGGAGAAGGTCATGTTGCCGCGCTCAGTTGCGCGTGTAGCGCATGGTCAGGACTAGGGCGGCATTTTGAAATACCAGCACACACGCTGAATGTATTTTGCCTGGTTGCCATGTCTTCTTCGTGACAAGAAAAATAAGCAAAATAAAAACATAATGGATAGACAAACTTGGTCAAAATAATTGGTACAATAACATAATCAATTTGCAATTCTTGCAAATTCTGCATTCTGAACATTTTTTAGTATATAGTTAATGTGTTTTAGTTAGGGTTTGGAAATAATTTTGGAAAGGAATACGGATGTTGTCTCAGACAGAACACACCGACAAATACTCTGAGACTCTTTTATCAGACCTGCCTAATCAGAAATTTCTGAGTAACATGCCTTTGCACCCAACCGACCTTCTGAGCATTAGAGGCCTTCCGAGTGAATGGGTGCACCCCGTCCGACCAAAACGGTGGCTAACATGTAGAAAGCTTGGACCACTAACTGCTCAGCCACTTCTTTTGGTTTGCACAGGCATGTGAACTAGATTTGGTGGTTCTTGGTTTTGCGCTCACTAACATTCAAAGAATATAAGTGTGGGCCGAATTATTGACTTCACAGTACCTATTTCTACCAAAACCATGAAAGAAACACATTATTGAACAAATAGTGCAAATGAGCTCATTAATCTATTATATACCATCAAACACTTTGCATGAGTAATACTTGAATCTAACCACCACTACCCACATACCAAATGTCTCAAAGTCAGACTTGCATTCGGTCAATGTTCCCCGTCTTTGTAGAATTGTTGACAAATGCCATATATATATATATTATCTCTAGATATATTATATAATAATATATATATATAGATATTACAGTCCACACATCATACATCCTTACAGCGTACAACTGCACTCTGGCAGCCCACAAAGCCAATTTGGGATGACTCTGCACTCATATCGATAATGGTTGTCCTGGCAACAGCTGACCAAGAAATTAACAACCCATTACAAGTTCGAACATAAGCCAACTTAACATTTTGTCTGAACCCCCTAGACACATCATCTCAGCTTCTAATTGGGCGCATCAAATCATGTTCCTTTAGATGTAGATCCTGAAGAGCTGACTAAATTAGATGTCCACTGATTTTAAGCATCCAGCAACACGTGGCATGTTCCCAAATCAATGAATATTTACCCCACCTGTTTTATCAAACCATCTGTTAAATACCAATGCGCATGTCCTTCCATCCAGACTATAAAGAGACCATATAGTCCACCAAGGCTTAATTTTCCCATAATTTATTCTATAAGTGCATCTCCATACCATGTTTGCATGCCTTCTTCCCCTGAACTACTTCCTTCTCCAAATCCTTTTTTTTATTTTCTCCAATTCCAATTTAGAGAACCAAGCTCTTGAAGAATCCCCCCCCCCCCACCCCCACAGTGGTTACCCACTCTTCCCAAGGGGTAATACCTTGAAACTGACCAGGATCGTGCTTTTACTCATGGCCGGACACAGATTTATGGGGTGAGACTACGAAAAATGGCCTTTTTGGTAAAAGTGGACGTAACCCACGAAAGTGGTCCCCTTTTTTGACATCTCATCACCACAAAGTGGGTTTCTTGTCATGGCTAAAAAAGACCTTTTTAACGAAAAAGTAAGCAAAAGTGAACATATGCCCCTGTTGTAAATTTGGGGCGTGTGTTACTGCACCTCGCACCCCAGCTTGTTTTTACTGATGCTTGCTTCGTCGGTTTTTCTTATATAGCATTTTCCATACCATTTAAGGTACATGCCAGCAAATCTACAGTTTATAACATATGATGCCCTTAAAACATAACTGGGACTAGAATCCACTGGGTTCTCTCTCTTATCTATTTAACAGCCCGATGTGCGTAGCAACGGCTGGTTCGTCTGAGCGTGCGTAGCAAGTGACATATTTGTGCTACTAAGCCGTTTTCTTTATGTTAGCTGGTATAGGCAGCTAACATATTGTGGTTGTAAAATTCTTCTTTCTGGCAAACGTCCTTTTCCAGGGAGGCACTCACATATGAAGTGGAACACCAGGTTGTAAGGCTGGCACTTTCGAACTCAGGGAAATCAGTGACAGATTAGTACACATGCAAAACTTAGTGTCTTTGGGTGTGATGAGAGCCAACTGACCATAAACATGATAAATGAGGGTTGTGTGGGTGACAAATTTGCTGTATGTTCTGAACAATGGGGTCCTTGGAGTGAAAAATAGGAGTGCCCAGGGCCAACACCTTAAATTTACCAGTGCTATCCTAGTGTAAACGCTGGGCCGGATTTACCAAAATGGGTCAGAAGAACCACGGGGGACCCATGCCAAATAAAGGGTCTGTTAACAGTTTGGGATCATTGGTCATGTATGCCGATTTTAAAGGAGGCATTCTCTTGAAAATTTATGAATTCCTTCTTCTCATACAACATCAAAACGATCAATTGCAAGATTCGCTCTCAAGATTCACCAGTACATGCTGCCTCCGGGGTTGTTCACAGATTAGGACCAAATGCTACAATTATCAATTAAAGGGGGGCATTCCTGAAAATTTATGAATCCATTCTTCTCTCGCAAATTAAAGGCTATAATCACATCACGAGATTCGCTCACAGGATCACCTGGTAGGGGTTTCATTAAATGGGATGTTCACAGATTGGCCCAAATGCCACAATACCAATGCCGATGTCATTCCATCCAGACTATAAGAGACCATATAGTCCCCAAGGCTTAATTTTCCCATAATTATTCTAATTGCATATCAATACCATGTGTTGCATCCTTCTTTACCCATGAACTACTATCACTTCAAAATCCCACATTCCTTTGTTTATTTGTATTACAAGTTTAGAGACCCAAGGCTCTAGGAAGAAACCCCCCCCCCCCCCCCCCACCCCCCCCCCCACCGTGGTTACCCACTCTACAACAAGGGGTATAACCTTGAAACTGACCAGATCTGGGCTTTACTCATGGCCCGTACACGATTTATTGGGGGTGAGACTACGAAAAAGTGGCCATTTTGGTAAAAGTGGACGTAACCCCCGAAAGTGGTCCTTTTTGAACATCTCACACCAGAAGTTGTGGTGGGGTTTCTTGTCATTTTCTAAAAAAGACCTTTTTAAACGAAAAAGTAAGCAAAAGTGAACTATAGTTCCCCTTTGTAGAATTTTGGGCGTGGTGGATTGACTGCACCTCGCACCCCAGCTTGTTTTTACTGATGCTTGCTCGCTCGGTTTTTTTCCTTATATAGCATTTTGCCATAAAATTTAAAGTACCTGCCAGCAAAAGTCTACATGTATAACATATGATTACATCAAACATAACTGGGACTAAGAATCCACTGTGGTTTCCTTCTCATCTCTTATCTATTTAAGCCATCCTTGTGCGTACACGCTTGGTTCTTATGTCGCGTGCGTAGCACAGCTGACATCTTGTGCCTAGCCGTTTATTTCTTTATGTTAGCTGGAATATAGCCCGCTAACATATTGTGGTTTTAAAATTTCTCTTCTTTCTGGCAACGCTCTTTTCCTTCCGAGAGGCACTCACATATGAAGTGGAACACAGGTGTAAAGGCTGGCACTTCGAACTCATGGGAAATCAGTGACAGCTAGTACACCTGCAAAACCTTAGTGGGCTTTGGGTTAGAGCCCATTGAACATAAACATGATAACTCGGGTTTGTGTGGGGACAATTTGTCTGTATTTTTCTGAACATATGGGGTCCTTGAGTGAAAGTAGGAGTGCCCCCGGGCCAACACCTTTTAAATTTTACCAGTGCTATCTCTGTGGCTAAACGCCTGGGCCGATTTCATGCCAAATTGGTCGAAGAACCACTGACCCATCCATAATAAATGGTTAACATTTTTGGGATCACTGGTCATGTATGCCGATTAAAAGGGGGCAATTCTCTGAAAATTTATGAATTTCCTTCTTCTATACATCAAAGACTATCATTGCAAATTCGCTCTCAAGATTCACCAGTATGCTGCATCCGGGGGTGTTCACAGATTAGGCCGAAATGCTACAATATCACTTAAAGGGGCATTTCCTTGAAAATCTATGATCCATTTCTTCTCTAATCAAATTAAAGGGCTATCACAATCAGCGAGATTCGCTCACAGAATCCCCTGGTAGGGGCTTCATTAAATGGGATGTTCACAGATTTGGCCAAATGCCACAATTACCAATTAAAGGGGCATTTCCTGAAATCTATGAATCAATTTCTTTTCCTCCTCGCAAATTAAGGCTATATCATGAGATTCGTTCACAGGAGCCCCTGGTAGGTGCTTCATTAAATGGGTGTTCACAGAATTTGGGCCCAATGCCACAATTAAACCAATGAAAAGGGGCATTTCTCTTGAAATATATGAATTCCTTCATCTCCCCAAATTAAAGTATCATCAGAATTCGAAAACAAGATCCCCTGGTAGGGGTTTCATCATGTAAGGTGTTAATAGATTTGGCCCAAATGCCAACAATTACCAATTAAAGAGGCATTCCTTGAAAATCTATGAATTCCTTCACTCCTTTCAGAATTAAAGGCTATCATCACAAAAGATCGCTCACATCACAGGATCCCTTGTAGGGGCTTCATCAAATGGAGTGTTCACAGATTAGGACCAAATGCCACAATTAACCATTAAAGGGGCATCCTTGAAATCTATGAATTCTTCTTCTCAATTAGGCTATAATCACTGAGATTCGCCCCTCACAGGATGCCCTGGTCGGGGCTGCATCAATGGGGTGTTCCCAGATTTGGCCACCAAATGCCACAATTAAAGGGGTATTCCTTGAAAATCTAATGAATTCCTTCCTCTGCAAATTAAAGGCTATCATCAATCACGATATTTGCTCACAGATTCCCCTGTGGCGGGGGTCTGGATATGGGCTGTTCACAGATTTGGAACACTAACTGCCTCAATTACCAATTAAAGGGGCATTCCCTTGAAAATCTCATTTCTATATCTCATGGGGTGTGCCACAAATTTTGCCTAATGCTACAATTGCTGATTAAAATTAAAGGGGTAGTCTTGAATCCTTCTGCCTATCAATTAAAGGCATTATGTATGTATTTGAAGTTTCAAATGAGAAGCTAACATTCGTGCTCGCTTCGAGCACAGTCTAGTTCCTTCTTTCTTTCTTTCCAAACGCTCCCGAAAATGACTTTTTTATCTCCTACCCAAACGCTTGAGCCGATTTCAACCAAATTTGTTCTGAAAAACCACTGGAACAAGCGTTATATATGGTGTACACATATTTTGTGGACAAAGTTCATGTGTGCCGATTCAAGGTCATTCTTTGAAAATCTATAAATTCCTCCTTCTTCTGCCATAATCACATTTGTCTATGGTCACAAAATTCAGTCAGAAGAACCGTTTAACCCAATCCCATATAGGGTGTACACATATTGGGGTGAAAGGCATGTAAGGCCGATTAAAGGGGCATTCTGGAAAATTTATGATTCCCTTCTTCTAACACAATCAAATTGCTATTAATACAAATGTTACAACAGGGTCAAAAAACATCATTAACCCAAGCCCCATGAAGGATTTACACAAGATTAGTGAAATCAGTGGTAGGACGATTAAAGGGCCATTCTTTAAAATCTAAATTCCTTTTCCCTGCCTCAAATTACTTGCTATGATCCCAAAGTTGGTCTGAAGACCATGACGCTAAGAATCCATAAGGTGTAAACCATTGGGTTCAAAGGTCATATCGGCCGATTAAAGGGGCAGTCCTCCATCAAATTATAAATTGCTGCGTTGGTTCTCAATTAAATGCTATGATCACTTAAATTTAGAAGAACATCTGACTCAAGGACCCATAGAGTGTACAAACAGATTGGGGTGAAGCATGTTGGCTGATTAAAGGGGTATTCTTTGAAAATTCAGAAATTTCCTTCAGTCTCAATCTAGTGCTATTATCACCAATGGTTGGTCGAAAAACCATTAACACTGACACAATCCTATATGGGGTGTAACCACAAGATTACTCAATTAACATCACTGATAAGGGGCATTCTTGAAAATTCTATAATTTACATCTTCTGCTGCCTTACTTTACCCAAATACCATCCCGTTCAATTAACAGTTTCACTAGGTGTGGTCAAAGTCATAGAAACATTGCATGCGGACGTTAGTGCTTCTTCAGAACACATTTTAGCACTATTGTATTTGGTCTGTTCCTTCTTCTTCTTTCTTCTGGCAACACACACAGAGCTTGGAAAAATGCTTCTATGCCAATGCTTGGGCCAATTTAAGCCAAATTATCCAGAGGACCACTGACCCGCGCCTACAAATATAGGTGTAACAGATTTGGGTTCAATGAATTTGAAAGAGAAATATTAATTTTTTGGTTGTCAAAATCAGAAAAATCCTTCTCCACCCGCAATTCAAGAGCTATAAGCACAAAAATGGGTCTCAAAGGACCCCCTGAATTCGATCTTTCATATTGGGTGTACACAGATAGTGTTTCAAGGTCCCCTGGGCAGAGATAGGGGGCATTTTTGTGCAAAATCGGTAGGGGTGGTTTTCAGTTTTTCGCTCACTTCGCCAGCCTTCGCTCGCCCTGTCTTACGCTAGTATGACTGCACCTAACCTTGGGTCTGCAAGAGCCAGATTTTCTTTAGCTGGTAAAGCCTTACATTCATTCGAAGAAAAGGCTAAATCTACTTACATGAGAATTTAACAATCGTCTAGGAGATATTAGGAACTGGTTTCTAAACGTACCGTATAATTGGGCCAACTCCGCTTCACCTATAATATATCCTGTACTTTATTGTAGGGGATTTAATATTTATTGCAGCGGCATCCCTTTCAATTCCTTCCGGTCAAGTCGCCCTTGGGTTGTGTGAAATCGCATTTAAAGGATTATTGCTGGCGAGTCGGCAAATCACTAAAAAAAACCAAAATAAAATATTTTATCTCGATTGATGAATGCAAAAAATCGTACTTCAGGTGCGGTTAACCTTTCCCGGGAGGTTTCATTTAGCTGCTTATGTTATGCGGTGTCTCTGTTTTTCTCCTTAGAGTCAAGAAATGCGAAATCAAACAAAAAGACTAGCAATCAAGTTAATTTTGTAGCGTAGCATGGTTATAATAGATTACCACTCTTTATTATGTAAAAAAAAACTAAAAATGAGAAAATGAAAAAGACAAAAATTCGGACTAGTCTTCTGCTTATTATGTATATTGGTGCTACTACTTGTACTGGTGCATGTTTATAAATTCCATACCAGTCAATGGAGGTCATTCAAGGATCAAGGTCAAACTTTCAAATGCTCCGACTGACTGAAAGTTTGCTGAATGATCTTACACCTCCTAAACATGTTGAAATATTTTCGAGACAAAGGTCATTATGAGGTCAAGGTAATTTTTTTTTTCAAATCCCCTCCGATTTGAGCTGAAATTTACTGAAATGATCCTTATGCCATCCTAAACTGTTGAAATATTTTCAAGATCAAAGGTCAAATTTCCAAACTGCTTTTCCGATTGAGCTGAAATTTAACGGAAATGATCCTATGACATCATATCATGTTGAAAATATTTTTAGAAACAAAGGTCAAGGTCAAATTTTCAAAATTCTAATTAAAAAAAAGAGTGACAGAAATGTTCCTTATGACAATCCAAATATGTTAAATAGTTTCGAGAACGAAGGTCGTTTAGGGTCAAAGGTAACTACTCGACTGTGCTCAGATCTGTATCCAGTATCTAGTTATGGTTGGGTTTGTTCGAAGCTAGGCTAGGTTTCGAAGCTTGGGATAAGTTTCGAAGCTAGGTTAGTTTTTAGGCTTGGGTTTGAAGCTATCCTGCTGGTTTCGTTGTCCTTTGACCACAGCTATATCTAGTTTTATTTTGATTTTAAAAATACAATAGCACCAATGGTGCTGAGCTTCATAAGAAAAGTTGTTAGAGTTTGAGTAGATATTGGTTGTTGTTGTTTGGTTGCTTTTGGGTTTTTGGTTAGATGTTTTTGTGATCAAGTCTTGTGATCTAGCAATTAAGTGTTGGGGCTGGAGGAAGGTATTTAAAGATCTTTGTTTTTTTTAACTTGAATTTTCGTATGACTCTGTAGTGTAAATGTAACCTTTTGTTTTCCATTTTTTATAAGTTGTTCTTTCAATGGCTAATCACTGATGTTTTACCCTATTGACCTTTGACTTTGAATGACCTCTAATAACCTTTGTCATGTATTAAGTTTTATGGCATAAGCCAATCAACCTCAATCTCCATTTTTATTGCTGACACTAATTGGTCCCCTGCCAACTTTAGTTGCACAGGGGGACGATAGAATTCTTTGCATGTGTGTGTGTGTGCGTGTGTGTGTGTGTTGTGTCCCACGCAATATCCTCTGGATCAAGGCAAGTGGTGTGTCCATCTTTGCCAACATAGATGCATCTCAAGTAGGCATGGGCTGGGATGTAAAGTGGGTCAAATATGGTCAAAATAGAGTCAAATTTGGTCAAGAATAGGATAATAGTTTTATAAGCCTTGTAAGCACGATATCTTTTGATCTACACAAGTATGGTGTCCATATTTGCAACATAGATTGTCAACCAGTAGATGGTGGATGTCGAAGGTGGGCAATGTGGGCATGGGTCAAAGTCAATGTGGTCAAAATG
>JAMKCH010007435.1:0-51670 GCA_023653785.1 Ophioderma brevispina | reverse complement strand
AGTAAACGCCAGAACAATCTCCGCGGTTCTCTTGAATTCTAAGTGCTACATACACACACCAGGTCGGCACACGAACCAGGTATATTTTTATATTCATGTTACTTAGACTAATTATAATTTTATGTTGCTAATTTATGACTTTAATTCTTACTCAAAGTGAAATAAATCATTGCAAATTCTTTGGGCCTGTAACATTGTGAATTTAGCATGCATTCTCGAAATCCAGTGGGTACAGCTTTTCCCATCAGCAAAAAAAAAATACTGTGTCATCCACTGGCAAGATGCAGTCTGGAAAATGAACCTAAGATGACCTTTGACCTGGTATATTGACCTCTGACATCATCCACATATGAAGGAACCCCTACTGCACCTTACTCCCAAGTCTGATATACACTGCGATTGAGTAAGCTCAAATTAATGGGGTGAGCTATGAGTTGCAAAAAATATTTAAAAACTCATAGCGAGAACAATTAATATAATATTGGTGTAACATATACAATTTTATCATTTATATAATTTGGATCTGATATTTCCCACACTTGGATTCTCAAAAATGATGTGTTTTAAATCAGACTTAAACTTTTGAAGGAGATGAAACCGTACAGCGACATGTGCACATGCAAAATCCCCCTCTGCTTTTCAAAAATCCAGGGGGATAAAAAAGCGGCTAAATGCAAGCTGAATTGCTTTTCAGCATTGTAATGCTCTAGTAGAGACATTCATATTAGAGCCCCTCAATGCCACATGCTATACGCCGACATTCAAATTCCCCAGTAAATCAATTGAGACTTCAATGTGTAACGTCAATGCACATGCTATACGCGACATTCAATTCCACGTAAATCAATTGAGGCTCACTTGTACCTTGGAATGACACTATTTGGCTATTTGGCCAGAGAATTGGGATTGAAAAGTGACAGGAGGAGATTTTTTTAGGATATGTATTTCTCTCACATTGCACAGGATCGATTGTAGACCAACTACCAAGAACGTTCGAAGGGTAATTGGACAAACACGTACAAAAGAAAACAGCGAACCTGTTGAACTTGCCTGACTAACTTAATTGTCCCCATAGAACACCGTGCTTTGACTTTCCTTGTCGTGCGCGACAGAAATACTAAATCATCCATATTATTACATAAAGACGGCGTATCGGCTTATTCACTTCAGGTGTGATCTAATACATTGAAAGCATTCCAACTTTCAAAACCCGGGTTCGAAAAAAATTGTGGCGCTTCTTTCTGGAAATCTCCTCATGTCTCTTAAAATGTTATTGGGAAAGGTGTGTTATTTCTACTCTCCATTGGGATTAGTAAACTCTGAATTTAGTACTTGTGATTTGTATTGTGGGTTAAATTGCATTACTACAATGGCATACAAACCTATTAGACACTCAGTCAATTGATATAGATATTATCCTATATTGATACTCATCACAAATTATTGACATCTCTGGGACAAACTAATGACATTACGTAGCGATGGCCGAACGTCACTATGCCCGTTGGATATGGTTCAGTTTTTTTTGCTTCTTTAGCTAATTAATTTATTGCAATATCATCACAGTTGAGAATCATTTCTACTTATGTAAATTAATAATTGTGTTATTTCCTTTAATTGTCAAAGTTTAAGAGACTCATTATAGTAATAATTTCCACTCTTTCAAACTCAGTAGATGCTGCTAGTCATTGGTTTCTGAAATGGCTTGGGAAGCCCTCTAAAACCCACGAGCTAAGACTAGCTTGGTTGATTGTATTTTTAGGCCAATTCGAATAGTCTTGAAAACCGTCAGGTCTTTTAGGCAAAAAAAAAAAATTAATTCTAATGACCTCTGTGCCAGGAGGGCACAGTTGGTTACACCCTCGCACAAAATTGACCTAAGACTAGGCCTGTATGAATAGTTTATAACCAATTTTCTGAATTCTTCAAACCCTACGAGGTCGTGACAAAGAGACTATTCCATTTGTGAAAAAAATCGGGACAGCGGCCCCAATAGGTTGTTCAATTATTGTGTCAAAGACCCTAATGACCCCTGAATGACTTTGACCTTATCTATGACCTCACATAAGACACCATGTCCTAAATGTAATAAAGCATAATCCAAATATAAACTTGATCCATCACTGCCACTAAAAAGCTAAACGTTTTAACAAAGTGTATACCACACGCACAAGATACGACCCTGATCATATCTGAAGTTACCAAAAATTTGGACCAGTCCCAAACAGGTCATCCAATTATGTGGTCAAAAAATAAGGGTAGAGCAAAAATAATGACACTAATGACCCCCTGAATGACATTTTTTAACCCTCACTTCTGTTGACCCCACATAAGACCCCTTGTCTCAATGTATAAGCATGTATGAACTTGATCTAAAAAATGAAATAAAAGAAATAAAGACAGGAGGGTGATACGTGTCAAATAAAAGGTGTAATACCAAAAGTTTGACACATACACACACATTGGACACACAACACACAACACCACACCACCGACTGACAGCCTGACACTACACAACACACAAGAATCATGCAGCCATTCCTATTGGAACAAATAAAAGTACATCGGTCCTCGGACCGCACGTGCCGCCTGCCGTCGCGGTTTTGTTAATGATAGGTCTTTGGACCTTTTGACTTGGCATGTGGACCTTGACCTAATTCACAAAGGAGGGACCCAATGGTTGCACCTATTGATTTCAAGTTTGGTTCTAATTGACAACTTAAAACTTTAAATTTAGGTCAATTTTACATTTGTCAGCCTACTCTTACAACTTGACCTCACAGACTTTACCTTGGTATGTGACCTTTGACCTCATCAGCAAATGCGGGATTGAACGTGGCATTTACGACTGAAGTTTGGTTTAACATCCATCAAAGTATGTTGATAGTATTACAAGCAATAGCAAATGTTAACCCTTTTTAACAAACAACAACAACAGCCATCACAACAGACATCAACAAGACTACAGGTGACAGATGTGATACCTATGTGTCTTCCTGCCTCAAGGCAGGCGACAAAAAAATGTTTACTAAAACAAGGCGGTTCTCGAAACAACCAAAGGTTTCCCCGCCATCGCGATAGTAGTAAATGGGGGAAAAATATAATTTTTTAAGATCACAGGGAGAAGTGCGACGGAAATAAGTGCGTTCTCCAAACACTGAGGCTTGCTGACATAGGCAGTTGCAATTTGACTGGTCAAATGTTGACTACATTGACCATAAAATTTGTAGTTATTTGACCTTAGATGACCCTACTTGACCTTGAATTGACCCTTTACAATTTTTGGTTTGTACAGAGTAAAGGGGGATAAACAAGAAAAAAGTGGATAGGATCTACCAAATTTAGGGGAAGGGTAGTGGGGGGACAAGGGATACACCCCAAACGACTTGACAAATGGACCTTAAAAAATTCTTCGCGAAATGAATGCGCTTACTAAACCCATCAGTTTTCATGACCATAAAAACCATGGGTTATGATTTGACATTGGATGACCCCACATTGACCCCTGAATTGACCATCCAACATTTTGGCATCAAGAGTTTGTTGAAAACACCCACCAAGTTTAATCTTCCTACCACAGTACTTAGTGATTTGCCTTGGATGACCCCTGCATCGACCTTGAAAGGACCTGCAAAGGTTTCCTGGAAATGAATGTGAAACATAACAACCAACTTCTATAGCAAGACTACACAAAGTTGAAAACGGTTTATAGCAATTTTTTTATCCCATTTGATCTTGTTGAATGACCCTGCATAACCTTTGATAATGACCTTCAAATTTTCGGAAAGAAGGGTGGAAAAAAACACTACAAAAGTTGCATAATAAATACACAAATTGAAAGGGGCTTATAGCAACTGTTTAATTCCATTTGACCTTGATATTACCCACCCGCCCCAGCATACATTGAAATGCACCTTCAAATTTTTCGGAACGAAGGGTTGACCAACCCACTAAATTCATCAAGCCTTGCCAAACCAATTGCCACAGGCTTTATATGCCAATTTTAATCCCATTTTGGACCAAATTGACCCTTTTTTTGACCAGTGTCTGAACTCTTTGAACCATGGCCAACATGACCCCCCATCTCAGAAACTCATCCGCCGGCCTACTTGAGCCCGACATCTATGGGGCGAAGATGGACACCCCAACTTGCTTAGATAAAAAGATATCGTGTTTACAAGGTTTTTGTAGCAATTTAACCCTATTTTTTACCCATATTGGTTAACCTTTGCCCAACATGCACATGAACCACTTCAGATCCAGGCCAACGCCTACTTGAGATACATCCTATGTGGCGAAGATTGGACACCACGCTGCTTAGATCCAAAGATTATCGCGTGGGACACACACCACACACACGGCCGAAGACGCATTTCTATAGTCCCCCTCGCCAACAGACCGTTGGCGGCGTGTGACCAACAAAACCACCAATTTTTTCTGATAACACAAATAGTAGCAATAAATGATCAAAGATCAAAAAATTAATGACCAGTGAGTAATGGGTTAACTTCCAAAGGCCCAATTAAAACAAGAAGACAAAACTATTTTACAAAGCGGGTTTCTCCAAAATGACCAAAAACTGGAATTAGGTCTTTGTTCACTACCCCTTGACATGAAAAGTCAAATTTAGGAACCGAAAAAAAAACAAAGAACATTTTGAAATCAGGGACATCAAGCATCCGTTAAAGAAAGATGAAAATGGGTCCAGTGTTGAAACTGGCAATTTGGATATCCAAAAAGAATTCTCATCTGTGAGAGGTTGCACAAACAACCTCAACTCTTTGAAGTATACTTACCACTTTCTTATATTGTTGCAATAAAACCAGGTCGACCTTGAGGCGTGCCGGGGAGGCCGGAAACGGGGGGACAGAACAGCAGACACAACTAGAAGAGCAGCATGCAGCAGCAGTATTGCAGACGGAACCAACCATCCCCACATCTCTATTTCTGCTGAAATATAACTAATCTTGCCATATTTACCGAAGTAGGACCTCCCAAGTCTTGCTTAAGTGTTTAGGGTCACACAATACCCATAATAGGAACAACATGTTCTGTAAAAAAGGAGAACTAAGGTGATTTAAAAATAATCCTACGATGATAAGATGATTTTTTGGGTGAGAGACTCCTAAACTCATACAAAAAATACTATAAAAAAAATTGGACATAATAAAAGGACCCCCTTACTGAAATCACTTCACGAGTTTGAAAACCAATATTGGATGTTTACATTCTTTGTTGTAAAAACCGTAAACACGGGAAGAGTTCTGGGGAGGGAGAACAGGACCTCTTATAAATGGTGGAGTAGCGGGCTCGCACGTAATGAATAGTTAGGACGACTGAAACAACCTGGAACGTACCCAGCGGCCAGTTTGTAGAGGGCAGAACATGAGACTGGTCACCGTACTGATTTAATGCGAAGTCAATGCAAATTGTGAATATTTCTGGCTATTTGAAAGAAAAATCTATATTTATAAAAATGTGTGGGTTGAGTAGTAGCAATCGACAAATTACGCCAAAGTCATATTATTAGGATAATTGGGCGATACAGGACATCCTAAATGCTTGGGATTACTTTTACTGTGTAGAATATTGGAGTGCAATTTGTGCAGTTATACAAATTGATGAAAGGTTGACACAATTAAAATGTCTGCCAATTGATGTTATGTGAATTGAAAAACAAATTGTGTTTATAATTATGTTTGAAATTTTTTTTTTTTTAGGAGCGGGGGGAAAGAAAGAATAGGAAAGGAAAGAAATAGAAAAGAAGAAAAGGGATGGAGAAGAGGAACGGAAAAACGGTAAAAGAAAAAGGAGGGGAAAAGGGAACAAGAAAAAAAGAGAAAAGGAAAAGAGAAGGAAAAGGAAAAAGAGAAGTCCTTCATCACCCCAGTTCCCTTCTGCCTTCCGTCTGCCATTCCCTTCTTCCCTACCTCCGTTCTTGGCTTATATTTTTATTCATTTATTCATAATAATTTATTCTTATTCATAATGGTAATATAAGTTAGAATTTATACGTTCATCCATTCATTAAATGCCTTATTCATGCATTCATTAATTCCATTTATTCTTTATTTATTTAAAGCAAAATGCATTTATCTTATGCAACATGCTCTGCTATTCACTGTATTTATTTATTATTTCACATTTTCATCAGTTTCTTGTTTCATTACGTGTGCAGAAAGTGATCCGGATTGCAATTATCGGCAGGGGAGTTCGTTGGCATATGTGGTGAACGACTGGAGTTTCCCATGTTTTCACCATAAGAAGGAAAAAGAAAGAAAACGTAAAAAAAAAGGAAACGAAAAGGAAAGGACAAAGGAAAGGACAAGGACAAAAGGGAAAGAGAATAGAGAAGGAAAACGTTCCCAAAAGAGAGACGAAACGTAAACAAGAGAAGACAGAACTAAAGCAGCGAAAACAGGAAAAAGAAATGAGAAAGAAAAAGGACCAAGAGAAAGGCATGAGAAGAACACGCACCGTGAAAATAGAAGAGTAAAAGACGAGCAAAAGTAAAAAGCGAACATCACATATATATAAATGGTACCTTCTCTTCACTGACCACTCAACAATCAACATCACAATTCCCCTCCACCCGCATCCGTTACTTCTTTTCATTATTTTTATTATTAATAAAAAGGCAAGTTGGGATTATTAGTTCATCCATCCCATCCATTAGTCATCCTTCAATCATTTATTTCTATTATACCCAAATAGCATTTATATTAATTAGGCTTGCTATGCATTTGCGCATTTATTTATATTATTCACATTCTTCAGTTATTTCATATTTTTTCAGAGGAAATTCGTTATTTGTTCATTAATGCTCTATTTTGAATATAACAAAAGCCCTTTCCATTTTCCTTAATTAGTAAATTTGCAAATTTAACGTACAAAGTGCCATTGAAGTAAACGCAGTAACGACGGGTTCTTGCCCCATCCAATATGCCGGGCTCAAATTTTCACTTTTCGATCGCCGCCATTTTCGACCGAATCCTGTATAGAGGTCAGTGGGCGGGAGGCGGTTGCTTTGCTCGTATCCACAAGCAATTGTAATGGCGTGTCAGGATTTATTCAGTAGTGTGCTGATCCAGGGGCGCGGTTATCCATGATACGACGCTCCTAACATGGCCCGCTATTTGAGGGTTGGGCGGATCGATTGGGAACAAGTCAGGGGGTTTACACCCCCTCTTATTCGACACTGACTTGCGATGTACATGTTAAGTTGTGACTATTTCTGTACACGGGACCGACGGCCTTTTAACATTCCCCTCCGACGGACAGGATGCTTGCATGATCCATTTTGCCCAATTCCAAGGTGAAACCATGAGGGAGGAGACGGGTATTCTGTATTTAATCAATAGCTGGTATACAGATTCAAATCCAGAATGATGTACCCGAAAATCCCAGCAGTGCCACACCCGACCGGGATTCGAACTTGGGATTTTGAGGGGTTAAATTTGAACCAGGGCAAGCATCCCTAACTGCTACGGCCACGCTCATCCCAAGGGGAGGTGTCAGTTTGTTTGTGGCAATTTCTGGAACAGAAAAGCATCCAGGGGGTGTTGACATCCTGACAGAATTCAGACCGGAATTTAGGTATTGTACTTTAGGCTGTAATAAGATATTGATCTGGCAAATTAAGATGGATTAGTGGGATTAGCACATACACAAGAACAATTGTATGTGAGCTGAACTGACAACTGCTTTTCAAATTTGCTAAGGTAGGGAAGGAAGGTAAGGGAAGAGGAAGGGGGAAGATAGGGGAATAGGGAAGGGCAAAACCGCCCCCAACCAAAAACAAAAACACCCCACCAAACCACACAAAAAAAACAAAAAAAAACCAAAAACAAAACACAACAAACCCAACGACCCCCCCCCCCCCCCCCCCCCACCCCCCCACCCCCCCGCCCCCCCCCCCCACCCTGAATCTACGGTTTTTACCGAATGTAAAAATCCAAATTGTTTTCAAACTCAATGGATAGTGATTTCAGTAAGGGTCCTTTCATTATTGTCAATTTTTTTGTTCTCATGACATTAGATCCCTTTAAGTTGTTTTGAAGTACCATGGGCACCGTAATGAGAAAAATTGAATATTTTGTTCATTACTATCCTTACAGACAGTAACTGTAACACGTAATTGAATGGAAATTCATATCTTTGAACACTGCAGTTTTCTTCCTTTTAGTCCATTTTTCTGTTGAAAAAAAGTTATGAGAATTCTGCACATTCCTGCAAATATCAGATATTTTGGCTCTTCCTGCAAATATCATATATTTTGGCTCTTTTGGGTCAATCACTGTTGGTCTAAGTGTCGCATGGGAAGCGTGGTCTTTTAATTCATTCTATTGTATTGTTCAATATTTAGCAAGTAGTAAATCCACAGTTTTAAATCAGGTTTTGTCCCCATAAAACAGAGGTGGCCGGATTTACCTCACACTCGAAGCAATCGCCCTTACTCCCTCCTTCCACTTCACCCGATTCGGTGCATCCTCCATCCTCAACCCAGCCCTTTTACTCTCGTCCTCCACTTAATTCTTTAATGTCCTCAATGGTCATCCCCTACTTTTTCTCGAACCATTCAAAACCCTTCTTAAAACATGCTCACCATCCTTCCTCAGCATGTGTCCATACCAACCATACTGACATACACCACTCGCCTTCGCTAAGTGGTCCACTGCTTCTTCCAAGCTCAACATCTGCATCAAGTCCTCAATCTTCTTCCTATCCACCAACTTCACACCACACATCGCTTTCGTCATTGCTCTTTGTTCTTCTCAAAATCCCCACCTCATTTTTCGCTCAGACACCATGTCTAACCCCCATACAGCATCACCGATCTCACACATATCTTGTAGTTGTACACCATTCCTTTCATCTTCAAAATCTTTTCCCACTCCACATTCCCTAAACTTTACCCACCCCATACCTTCCCCTAGCTGTCACAGTCACCTCATATCCACCACCCACACCCTGTCCCCCAGGTATGTGAACTCCTTCACTGATTCCACCTCATCAAACAACTTTTCCACCTGTTCCACCATCCCTATAGCACTTTTCTCGCATCTTCCACACACAAAATCTCTTGCCAAACTTGGGGTTACTCTCTTCATCTTTGTGCAACTTCCATGGATCCATTTCCCACACCACACTGAATTTGCTTTTACCCTCTTTCCACATATACCGGATGGGTCTACCTAACTAACACCTCCCCATCAACCTTGCTCACCATCACTTTTGAATCCCTAAATCAGTACGACAACTAGAATTTTGCGGTTCTCGGCTTTCGCGCTCGCTATATTCAAAGAATATAAGCTGTGGGCCGCCCCAAGACCTTTGACCCTGGCATGTGACCTTTGATCTCATCAACATATGAGGGATCGCATGGTGCACCTATGACCAAAGTTTGGTTCCAATTGAACTTCAAGTTTTCAAATTAGATCAATTTTACATTTTTAGCCATTTTTCAACTTGACCTCACATGACTTTTGACCTTTCAACATGACCTTTGACCTCATCAACATACGAGGGATCCCATTGTGCACCTATGAGAGAAGTTTGGTTCCAATTGAAGTTAAACTTTTCAATTGAGGTCAATTTAAAATAAACTTAACAATTTTTGACACACACACACACATTCACACAAACACACACACATACACACGCACAACGGATTGCTAAGTGGTCCTGCCAGCTATAGCTGGCGGCCCACAAATACAAAAACAATAGACAAAATTCTAATGTTAAAACAACCTTTAAAGGTAGGTGACCCGATCAACAACCTCGTCTATCACTTTACTCAATCAAAATTGAGGTTTTGGTATCAAAAGAAATTTCACATTTTTCTTATTACCCCAGTGAAATTTAAGGCCCCAAAATGTTTCCTTTGATGTTATAAACATGTCTCTAAATGTGGTCAACCACATTAATTAACACACGTTGTCCTTTGGGCCAATTTAGTTCACATTTTTGCATTTACTATCCAAATAACTGAACCGATTTTAACTCATTATCATGTTTGAGGAGTCCAAGTGTGTGAATATATCGGATCCAAAACATGATGATAAAATCGGATGATTTACGCCCAATATTAATTGGTCTCGCTATGAGTTTTAAAAATATTTTTTGAACTCATAACTCAGACCATTAATTTGGGCTTACTCGATCCAATTTTATATCAAAATTTGTAATCTAATGTTTTTGGTGATATTGCTTCATTGCAAGGGAGAAAAAAATGTTGGACCATGATCGGGCCACCCACCTTGAAAATAGCATTTACATACCTTTCCAGGCTTTGATTGACTTTGTTTGCTTATGAGCACCTTGTTGACTTTCTTTACCTTGTTTGCCTCGCACCTGTATAAGTAAATCAATTACACAAAGAATGGCTTGTTAGAAATTTAATGCATACAATGACATAACTCGAGACTTCACATTTTTTTGTGTGTTGAGATGTGTAATTTCATGTGAGTAAATACTTTTTATATGGCTTGTTACCATACAAAAAGGGACTGAGATTAAATGTGAAAACTGTTTTTTTGAACATCAAGTGCAATCATCATTTGAGTGTTATTTTTGTTAAGCAATTGGAGCGATTCCAGAGCTCTGGAGGGTTCTAACAGTTTATCTTAAGTGGTCTATAGGGATAGAAGCCAAAAAAGATTGGATTCTTGGGTGGGATTTGTAATCTAATGTTTTTGGTGATATTGCTTCCCTCTGGAGGGTTCTAACAGTTTATCTTAAGAGGTCTATAGGGATAGAAGCCAAAAAAGATTGGATTCTTGGGTGGGATTTGAACCAGGGGCCCCTGCACCCCATTCCCCCAGTCCCATGACCAGGGATGGCAAGCCACGAGGGTGTCACAGGCCCGGCCAGCGATTTTGTGCCCATATGCATGTTCGTATGATGGCGTCATCGCATCTTTTTGGACTTAGTGCATTTTCTAGTCTCAGCTCAGTGAGTTTTAGCGAGGTGTGGGCGTGTTAGGGTTAAAAGGGCAAAGAGTAATCCACAGCCTTGTCCAGGACTTGTCTAAGAAAGTTGAGACTTCATGTCATCCGACACAGCTCTTTGACCCCATGCAAATCATCTCTTTATTTTTACAGCATTTCTAAGCAGTGGTGACACAATTTTGATAACTGATATAAGTAGGGACATGCAAGACCAAAGTAACGGCAGACCAATCAGTTACATACAAACAAATCATCATTAATGGAACAGAATTGGAACATGTATCTGAATACATCTATCTGGGACAACGGTTCACTCTCACCGAAAAAAATCAAGATAATGAAATAAGGTGAAGGATTAAAGCAGGGTGGCCAGCATTTGGCAGATACAGCCACATCATGAAGGGTAATCTACCATTGTGCTTAAAGAGGAAAGTGTATGGCCAATGCATTCTCCCATCAATGACATATTCATCAGAAACAAGGACGCCAACAATTAAAATGGAAAGAAAGTTAGCAGCCGCTCAACATAACATGGAAAGAAGTATGCTTAACATAACATACAAAGATCACAAAACTAATAAATGGATAAGGGAACAGACAAAGGTACGGGACATAATGGAAGTAATCAAACATCGTAAATGGACATGGGGGTGGCCATATCACTAGAAGGGGAGATGGAAGATGGAGCACACTGACTACTATATGGACACCACTTGATGGAAAAAGGAACAGAGGTAGACAAAGAAAGAGATGGAGAGATGAAATACAACAATTCTGGAATGAAACTAATTGGTACAAATATGCAAGGGAGAGAGAGAACTGGAAACATCATGGTGAGGCCTTCATCCAGCAGTGGATTGAAAACGGCTGAAGAAGAAGAATGCAAGAGCTATTACCTCTGCAAAAATCAGAAAAATCCATTGTGGGAATCTTGTCTTATAGGCCTACAAAGGTCAGGGTTTGTATGTTAAATCTAGTGAACAATATATATATATTGATTCATGCTCGGATCTTGTTGAAACTGTCATGAAATATTGGTATTGGTGAAAGACCAAGAGCCTACCCTTTGTGCCAGTACCCTTTGTACCGGTGCCTACTTTTTGGTAGTACGGCTCTCTTCTGCATTCCACAGGTTGTCCATTGATATGATGTTTTTTTCTTTCAAGCACCTTTGTTGCAACTGCAGCATTCTTGAATTTAACGCACATGAACTCATGTTGCCAGTACGGTAGTCCAACGATCTCCCCATATTCACTGAAATAGTCTTCCACTAATACTCTTGGTACGCGTTCTTTAGGGAACCGGAGGAACACTGCATTAGGCTGCATTCCCTGTAATGTTAGCAGAAAAATACATGGATAGACAAAAATCAAATATTAAACGTAAAACAATTTGGATTTCATGCTAAAATCATTCTGCCTATATGACAATTATTTCACTGTGAGTTACATATTACTAAGTAACAAATGCTGTACAATTTGTTCCTACGCAAGTACCAGAGCTATGTTTTGAGGTAAGCCTATATTTTACTCAGTCACACCCAATTACGAAATCACTCACCAGCGAGGTGGAGCTAAGCGTGTTGTTTATTTGTTTATTCTCATCTAATACTATCTGATGGTCCTACCCATGCACTTACGCAACTGGCCAGTACAAGTGACACACGATAGCTCGCACTCATTAGGCAACAATGTAACTCGTACATGTCAGACAGGAATAGAACATCCTGGATTGGACAAATATAACGCCCACATATAGAAAAGCAACCCCCCCCACGAGTGATATTCTCGCAATGACAAAAAAATTCTTGAAATACATAAAAACCCATAGAACAAATTTAAAGACAAAGCTCTTTTTTGTAGCTAGAGAAATAATTAAAACTACCTTGAACAATGCTAGAAAAAACAAGGCGAACTCGTATTTACGCGATGCGTTAAAATCTTGTCTCCGCCAATTTGCGGCGTACGATCATTACATGGCGATAATGCTCTACAAAATGTCTAACCCTCACCTGTCCCCCTCCCCGCCAGCCTCGCCTGTCCCCCTCCCCCCGACACCTCGCCTATTCCCCCCCTCCCCCGAGATACCCCCCCTCCCCCTCCCCCTCCCGATTATGCTAATTAGATACTTAATTAGCATATTTTATGCCCAAAATCTAATCAGTCGAGAACTCATCAATCCGCTTTCTTTCCACCAAGTTACATCTCATAAGCCCTTAACGGAACTCCAGATAAATCGCACACAACCTGGGTTAACATTTTTATCACGGATGAACGGACGGACGGATGCTGCTCATTTCATAGTCCCCATTCTGAACTCGTTTGGCGAGGACAATTATGTGCCATCCTACAAAATACCTACCATGATATTTTTGGTCTTCTGACATTCCACTTGCTGTCCCATGATGCGGTGATTTTTGTTAGCACCCCCACCATCTCTTATCACCGTTTTAGCATCCTTCGGAAGTTTAAACGTGACATAACCGTATCCCTTTGAACGCCTTTTTTGATTGACTATGGTAACATCCACAACTGTGCCATATTTACTGAAATAGCTCTGCAAATCTTCCTCAGTCAACTGCTTCAGGTCTTTAACAAGCACTGTACAAGGGTTTGGAATGATGGTCTGTAATTTAAAAATTAACATATAATCAGAAATTAGACTTTCTTGGTGTATAGTTTCCTAGGGGTTGGTACATTTTGTGACCTCACTTTGCCTGACCCCACTCAGAATCCAGCAGCCTTTACGAAATAAAGTCCATGTGACACTGTACCAACCCGTTTCATAGATCACTATATTCAAAGGGATATTGGTGGACTGCCATCAGGGCCATACTTTTAATGTGATCAGCACTCAAAATAATAAATAGCTTCACTCTGGAACGTTGGTCACCATTTATGCTCCAGGAGCATAATTGGTGATCAAAATATCATTATATGCTAACTTGTCCCAGAGCAAATTTCACCTGTTGGACCACAATGCTTTGTTATTCAGTCAATTGTGTGGTCAGGGTGTTATTGCAAAAAGGGCATCTGATCTTCCTTTACACATACAATGCTTGATTATGAAATTTGTATTTTTCAATAAATTGTCTGTGAACTTCAGTTTCCTTATTTCAATACAGCCTGTACATGCAGCCGCCTCCCCCCCCCCCCCCCCCCCCCCCCCCCGGGCAATGGTGGTAAAATTAGCAATCGTCAAAATATATAACTGAAAAATATAATTTTAATGTTTAGCTGTATTAAATTTCTACAGTTACTTTGAAATCAAATGAACAATTTAGTGACACTATGTCATTATAAATTGGCATCACTTTCAAACCAATTTTCTGAAAAACTTATTTTTCTGTGTTTTGCACCATACGCCACTGTGTAATGCCACCAACGAAATGATATATATATAATTCCGACAGTAAGCATGGAACTATTAACAGGCTAACCTAAAAAAATAAAGTCATTTGCCACATGGCATACGCAAGGCTCTAACTCTTCTAAGATATTAAAAATCGTGGCTGGTATTCTGAAACGGAGTCTTACTTTAGACCCAGGTCTAAACCAGTATTAGTCCTATATGAGTGGACCTTTTTTCCTTTCCAACACACTCTGAAATTGTGACATGTGATAACAGGTGAGACAAACGTCCTTCATGGAGGGGCTGTGGAATGGGCCCATCCATGAGGAATTTTCTCACCTGTTACATTTATATTTCACATTATTCTGAAAGGGAAAAAGGTCCACTCATGTAGGACTAATCCTGGTTTAAACCCAGGTCTAAAGTTAGACTCCCTTTCAGAATACAAGCCTGAGTGATTAAGAAACTTCAAGAGAACAATTTTACAAGCCATCATTTCTGCATACCTCGTTAGTAGTTTGAGATCCTTGTGGCACACTTCCACTAGGTGAATCATTTCCTGCAATCCAAAATTGACAATTTCTTTTAATTACTATCAGGTTCAGCTGAAATAAAGCTTTAACAAGATCAATAATCATGTGGTTCATAATTATGTCTCTGCCAAATTTCTAGAAAATTTCTTGAATTAAGGAAAACTTTGGACTTAAATGTGCAAACAGCTCAATATCGTAATTACAAACATTCAATATAAAGGTGCAACAAGATATTTTAAGGCATCCTTATTTTCTAACATAGGTGGTGGTTTCATATAGATAGATACTCAATAGATTTCTTACCTTTATTTGGTTAGAGAAAAATGAAATTGAAAGTAGTAGTAGTAGTAGTAGTAAAACCAAAGTTTTAAATCCGGTTTTGTCCCTGCAACCCTGGGGTGGCCGGATTCACCTCACATTCGTAGCAATCGCCCTTACTCCCTCCTTCCACTTCACCCGATTCAATACATCCCGCATCCTCAACCCAACCCTCCCCACTCTCCTCCACTTGCTTCCTCCATGTCCTCTTTGGTCGGCCCCTCTTCCTCAAACCACCCATCTCAAACTCAAAGGCTCTTCTCAAAACATGCTCCTCATCCTTCCTCAGCATGTGCCCATACCATCTTACACCATTCGCCAGTCGGTCAGCCGCCTCTTCCAAACCCAACATCCGCATCAAATCCTCAGTCTTCTTCCTATCCATCAATTTCACACCTCACCATCGCTCTCTCTGTCATTCAAAATCCCATCTCATTTTCACTCAGGCACCATGTCTCACTCCCATACAGCATCATGTCTCTTAGCTCCTTCCAACAATCTCTCTGACACCATCCTTTAATCACTGGAAACATAGGAATAGATCTTCGTTACCATGTAACAACTCTCCACATTCTCTAAACTTCACCCACCCATACCTTACTCTGGCTGTCACAGCCGCCTCACATCCACCACCCGCACTAACCCTGTCCCCTAGGTATGTGAACTCCTTCACAGTTCCACCTCGTCACACAACTTTTCCAAATAAGGTGATATTTATATTCTTATTTAAATATAAAACAGACCGAATTTCCTACTTGCTCCATTAGGAAACTAGAAATTTCATAATTTTTGTACCAAAGAAATAATTCTTGGCTTAATACTTTCACATGAGGATATTTTTGATAGAGAGCTTTACATCAGTACATATCTTAATTTTTAATGGACACCTGTTATGTGAAATCTTTTGTTGCACCTTTCAATCAGGGGTCAGACTGCACCAATATTAGAACAAGAAATTTGTTGGTTAACAGTCCAGCTTAATCATTTTAGCACAAACATATCAGACGGACAGCATCTAAAAGTCATCTAATCCCCTTTCTTAAAGGTCGTTCATACTTCCACTGAACTGCGCATTGTTTGTGCAGTAAATTTACTGCAATGTCCGTCAATCCGATGCACTATAAGCGATTTACTGCAGTCAACCCAGGTCACTGCAGGTCACGGGTTGCAGTACGTTGCAGTAAACTTACGGAAATTTGGCATACCTGCACACTCATGCACATGAATCTTGCTGCATTCGCCAGTAAATAATTTTAACTTCGTTGCAGTACTGATTGCGTTGCAATACTGCAAGTGATTGCAGTGACCAATTTGGTAGGCTGCTTGCAGCACTGCCTGCAAAACAATGCAGTGTGAAGTATGAACGGACTTAAGTTATGCCTTCTGATCTGATGGAATCCCTGTGCGATCACTTGGCTTGTCTAGTTTGTTAGGAAAGGAGAATCAGTTTACCAACCCAATGTGTTCATTTAAGTTGTTGGTGCTCTGTTCTGAAAGAGTGGTTACATTTGTGCTAAGGATTTTGGACTTCCTATGTGTATCCTCCATATGTACAATTGTTTCGGCTGGAAAAAAATATTCTTGACACAAATGAAGATTACCCAAAAAGGTTTATTCCATTTGAAATCCATACTTCCTTTCCCTAAGGGATATGGAAGTCTAGACCAACCCTGGGGGTCAGTCTTCCATACTTCCTTAAAGACATATACATGATTCACCCGGAAGAGTCAAAATATTTAAATGTGCAGGAATAGCATAAAAAGTGAAGGATAAGTATGTCGGGGTTTCATTAAGTTATTCTTACACCTGAAAAAAAGACGGAAAAAGAAAGAGAAAGAAAACAGCATGCTCCAAAGATTGGAATCTCATTCAATTACGTGTTGTAGTAATTGTCCGTATGGACCGGAAGGGACTAAAATATTCGATTTTGACCTTATTAGGCTGCTTTTGGTCTTAGTACTTACAGGGTATGTTGGGATAGCTATACTTGTTGCAGACATGCAAAAATTTGATTTTTGATAATTTTTTCGATTTGTTGATTTAGCAAATCACGGATAGTGCCTTTAATAAAAGACTAGACCATACTCCCCACAGGGCTGGTGCAGATTTCAAACCAAACAAAAAACACAACGTACCTTTTTTCACCGGTAAGTAATACGGCTCTCTTCTGCATTCCACTGGTTGTCCATTGATAATGTGTGTGACATGTAGTCTGCCACCAGGGTCTTCATCTTTACCTTCTAGCACCTTTTCTGCATCTGCAGCATTACTGAATCTAATGTTCATGAACTTTGTTTGCCACCACAGTACGTCAGTAATTTCCCCATATTTACTGAAATAGTTCTTCACTTCTGCCTTATTCAAACGACCTCTAGGAAATCTCAGGTACACCAAATCAACATAAACGTTCTGTAACATTAGGATGATAATAATAGTTGATGATGAGAATTTAGTTAATCTTGATACAACCACACACAAAATGTGCCATTCAATATTAGCTTTTTATACTTAAAATAGTTTACTTAGTATAGGGTTACATATCCTACCTTATGGAGATAGTTGCCTTTCAATTTGTGTCATTCTAACCTTAGTTCGTTCATATGGATGCAATTGCACGCTATTTCCATAAGTGTTACCAAGGGTATAAATACTTATTATGCAATATATGCAAATTTTGGAAAATTTGTGACAGACTTTAACAAGATTTGCTATAGACAGCCCATCATACAGGTCATTATAGCCTCATGAAATAGTAATTTGTCTCTCCAATATACAATCTATAATAATATATATTTGGGATCATCTGCTTTTCTAGAGAAATTGATATTTTATTTCACCTACAGCAATACTTATGAATTGCTGACATTTAAGGTTACTTAACTGCAACGTGCACCGATCCCTTAACAATTTGACCTCAGATGATACCAAGATGACCCGACCACTCATTCAAAACATTCCAAAAGACCTATCCCCCAAGAATCATTCTGATGAACTTTGAGGAGTATCAATCCATGAGAAGCATTTTCATTTTTTTACATAACCGAAGAGATTCTCAGATGACACTTGACCTCCAACCCCTGAGCACCCAATATGACCCAGCATTTAAGGATCATTGTGAGCTCCTTATCTTCCTTTGTGAAAAAACCAAAACATTTTAGGTATTTTTAGTCATTGATTTTTGACCACTTGTCTCTGAACAATCAATAATTCTGGAAAATACCCATCAAAATCTGTGCATAAGACGCAATGTTAAGTTCGCTTTTTCAACTATGGCCTCAAATGAGCCTAGATTCCTGAACACCAACATGTCCCTTTGCTCATAGACATTTTGTTTCTTTAGTAATTTTTACCTTTTGCTAAGTAACCGTACTATAATTCTGGTGTTGGAAGTGGAAGGGTGAAGTGACTATGCCTACAGTGGCATAGGACTACATGATGGTCGCTTCATCGCCAACACCAGAACATCAGTTGTTATTAACCAATTGTTATGAAGCTCTCTGTATTTTATTTCATGAATCACAAACTACAGCTTTTAGACAAATGTACCGATGGACCGCTATGTACCAACAGAACATCACGGTCGGGGGAGCACATGCCCCCTGCCCCCCCTACTGGCTACGCCACTGGTGCTAAACATGTTTAACAATGTTGAAAGTGGAATGTAGGCAGAAACCTGAAATAGTTGTGAGAATTGTTCTGGTATTGATGATTTGTGAGCAGCAAAACCTTTAGGTGTAGCCAAGCACTATGCATTTTTCAAGCACAATTCAAGCACTAACAATTGTACTTATGGGACCAAACTCTATTACAAATTTTGCCTTGTGACTGCTAACTGAAATTGACAATGACCTCATTGACCCAGATCACCTCTGACCTGAAATGTAAAGTACTTCGAGACTTAATTGTATAAAGCGCTGTCATACTTGCATTTATTTATTTTTTTTCATTTCAGGTTCCCAAGAAAGATTGTTACCAAATTTGGTTGATACCAATGCGGACTTCAAATGAGATCACTTTCTTTACATATGACTTAACCAAAATTGACAATGACATTATTTGACCCATATGTGACGTTATTGTAATACATGCACATCCGCACTGGCGTAGCAAGCCATGCGGTGCGTTGGCGTCCCCACGCACATAATCGTGATGGACGCGTTCGAAGTAAATAACAATTAAATCACTTTTGAATGCGACGACAAAGCAACAACACATGCCTCTTCATTAGTCTGACTGTGTATGTCGTTAACAGCATCAGCAGTAATTCCTTGAAGGAATCAATAAAGAAAAATTCATTATTATTCTATTCATGCGTCATGTGTGTCATCTGTATCTCCAAGTTGTGTACTTGTAATCATCTGTGTGGTAGTTATTCATGAAGATGGGGTGCAAGGTCCATTCTCTCTACATAACACCATAAGTGACCTTTGACCTAAAATCAATCACCTCACCTCAGGTCTTCTTATCTACAAGATTATTATTCAAGTTTGGTAAATACTAATCGGAGTTTCCAGAAGACGTATAAAACCTAACCAAACGATGAATATTACGTTAATAATGCCAATCTGGAAAAACCAGCGCATGTCGACTTGGTCGGTTTCTAGACTGCGTCGTCTCTTTGTTTAAGCCACATGGTTAGAGTTAATGGCAGCAAATGAATGTGCACATTACAATCCATATGAATTTTCCACTCTTTGTAATGTACACTCATTCTATTGATATATGCTTGCAGCCCCAGGTGACTCAAAACACAGAACTCTGACAAACAGGCAATCTTGAAATCTATTCAAAGTACGACATCCGACAGGGTTTTTCCAGATTGCATTCACATATCATAATACATACACAAAACAAATGCCTCATCAGATTGACAGTGACTCATTTGACCACTGCATGACCTTTGACATGAAATGTGTCTTCTCGTCTCAGGTCCCCCGCCCACCCAAAGATTGTGGTAGTATTTCATCCTAACTTGATGACAAACTTTCCTAATGTGAGCACTATTTATACATGACCAAAAAAATTGGACAATGACCTCATTTGACCCCTAAAATACCTTTGATCTTTTTTAAATGCACTCACCTAGGTCACCCACCTATAGATAGGCAAGTTGATACTGAAGTAGAGTTGCCATTTAAGAGCATGACATCAACAAAGGACAGCATATGGGCGGTAACACAGATTGTAGCGTTATCAATTATACTACTTACTGGAAATTTTTAACTCTTCACAGTACACTTTCTCCCCCTTGATCTCATGCTCTAAAACCATCTGCTGTCCTTTTAGGTCTTTCGTCCAGATTTAAAAATTTTCTGCATCCGTAGTATTTAAATGTCACAAAAGACACGATTATACGGAGTTCCAAACTAATTGGTAATGGAAACATCCACAATGGCACCAAATCAATGAAGTAGTGAAGAGATCTTCATCAGTGACATTTGTCACGCCCATCAATGCAAATTGTACGTCGCTTAGCAAGGGAGGATCTAGGTAAGCATAAGATTCAAAGTGTAGGATAGCATGGTTATGACAACAGCATAGCAAAATCTTATTTTTGATGATTTTTTTTCATTTTCTGATTTAGCAAATCACTGAATGTGCTCTTTAGGTAGTAGTTGGAAGGAAATTTAAGATCACAAAAATTAAAAGCTAAGAACTAAATTAAAAGAAAAATTGAAAATGTTAATTCATCAGAAAATTTTCCTTGAACAAAGTAGATAATGAGAGTCATATCCAACCAAATCGCAACTGACTCATCTAAACAAAATGTCGCGGTTCTCGGACAACTTGTGTCGCCTGACATTGCAGTTTTGTGAATGAAATGCCTTCAATGATTATTGGACTTAGACAAGTGGACCTATGACCTCATAAAACAAATTGAGGTTTACATGTAATATCCATAAACCAAGTTTGGTTCAAACTTCCAATTAACATTAAAGGTCCATGGCCAGACCGCATAAGTAGACTCGTCCCAGGGGACAAGGTGCAAAATAAGATTTTTAAAGGGCAGAGCCAAATTTCAAGACAATTTTCAATTGTGTAAAGGGCATCAAGCAATTAAATGGCAAATTTAGGGCATCAAGGCAATGGTAGGGGCACCGAAGGCAATGCCTTCGGTTATTTTGACTCCCTGCCCAGGACCCCCGGGAATTTTACCGCAAAGTGGTCAAAATTTTTATATCAGAGCTACTAGTTTTCTCATTTACCCTGTGAAATCTTAGCGGCAAATGATGTTGGTTTGATGTTATGAGCAAAATATGCCGCATCTTTTGTCAACCAATATGAATTTTACACAGTACTCTATGAACCTTACAGATGGGGTTTTGGGGTGAATGGCCCTTCTATCAAGATGAAAAACTTTATATACTAAATCGGGACAATCCTCCTTTTAAGATGCAGGAAAGGAAAACATACTTGCAAGATCATATTATCTTTTTCTCTTAAAAGCATCATTGAAAATAACAATTTTACGATTTGGACCATTTAACAGCCCTCATCAAGTCCACAAACAATTGAATACTGCCCTCAATCGGGAGAGGGCAGGCAGGTCTGAGGCCTCACTCAAAAGGGGTGAGTTTCCTCTCCCATTACTAGACTCCCTGACTTCACCAGGAAGATCAAGGTGAACTTTACATGCTGTGAATAGGGGCACCAATTGTGGCATGGCCTCGCCTGCTCTTGATTTGAATTTCTGATTTCAATCCCTTGGGCACTACCAACTGATACAATCTGTCTAGAATTCAGAAAGTGGCTGCATTAGTCTTTTGAAAACGGAAACAATTGCAAAATCAAATGTCATCTACTTGCGGTGGAAAGCAGCCGCTGAGGTTAAAATCAAGCTTTAAATGGAAACAAGCAAATTTTAAATGGAATCATAATATTAGGAAGACAAAGGTGATAATGGGAAATGGATCCATGGAGATGCACAAAGAGGATGAAGAGGAGTGACCTCTAGTTTGGGCAATGGATTTATGTGTAAGATGCCAGAAAAGAGACTAGAGCAGGGTTCTCAATAGGCGGCCCGGGGGCCAAATCGGCCCGCCAACCATTTATTTTTGGCCCTCGACGCGCTGTAAAAACATAAGGGAAACATAAGAATTTCAGTCTATTTGGCCCTCAAATAGGGAACTTCAAACATGTTTTGGGCATATCGCCCTTCAACTAATATAATTGAGAACCCCGGAGCTAGAGAGCTGGTGAAACTGGGGGAAATGTTGTGTGACTGAGTTAGGAATCAGTGAAGGGAGTTACATAACTGGGGCCAAGGTTCGTAGGGGTGGTGTGGTGGATGCGAGGTGTCTGTGACAGCTAGAGCGAGGTATGGTTGGGTAAGAAGAAGACTGAGGACTTGATGAAATGCTGGGTTTGGAAGCAGTGGACAGGGTTATGTTAGCAAAGGTGGATGGGGTTGTTGGTATGGGCACGTGCAGAGGAAAGATGACAAGATGTTTTTAAAAAAGGGCTTTTGAGTTTGAGGTGGGCAGTTGAGGTGGGGAGACCAAAGGCGGTATAGAAGAAGCAAGTGGAGTAGGAGAATAGGAGGGTTGGTTGAGGATGGAGGATGCACTGAATCGGGCAAAGTGGAAGGTGGGAGTTAGGGCGATTTATACAAGTGTGAGGTAAATCCGGCCACCCCCCGTTTTATGGGGACAAAATCGGATATAAACACATTGTATTACTACTAAATATAAGTACTGTTGTTACTATTAATCAAGGAATACCTTATCAGTAGGCTGAGATCCTTCCTGCATAGCATCATCCATTACATCATCTCCTGCACAAGAAAAGATCAAATATCCAATCATACAAACGGACAAATCTCATTATGAATGACTATGCAAAGTGATAGTTGAATGGAATCATAACTTATGAGAGATATAAGCCTTTTCAGGGACATTACCAGTTATAATATTATTCTTGTTTCTTATAATGTATGCATCATAGTACCTCCAACTTGATGCATACTTGTACCATATCATGTAAAATTTTCATATCAAAATTTTACCTGTTGTGAAATCTGGTCTGGGAAGATACTTCTAATCTAAAGAGCCATCCATTCTGTGGAAAGTGGCATCCCCCACCCCAATTTTTAAATACACAGCCACATTTTTCATGGGATTAGCTACAGAATTGTGTGTACTTTGGCAAGGTCTGCACAATATCTACCTCTTCCACCTATTGAGCAACTGTGAAGGAAGATACTGCAGAGGAGGCATGTCACTATATACCACAGATTTCTATTATTATATAGCAGGCGAACGCAGCTCAAAAAGCCGTAACCATCTTTTGCCGCAGTGCGTACTTATTGCCATAGTGTGGTGTACCATTTATCATATAGTCCTGATTCCATAATCCGGTTTGTACCCAATTTATTTTAATTCACGGTTTACATAGAACGGTACCGTTTCCAGGCCAACAGGTTTACCGCGCATGCGCGTTTCGAATGGATGACCGTAATGAATATTATTTCAAAAACACGGGGTATTACGGTGGCCGCCTATTCTTCAACATGGGCATACGGCATCCCTTTATTTGAATATCTATGCTAAATACCAAATAAATGGTGTACATACTTTGGAAGATCCTATCCTTCAGCTACTGAATCTTAAATGGCTCGGTGTGCTCTGTTCTGCATAACCCTTTTTTTTTAAAATCAAAGTTTTCCGAACATTGAGCCTGAGACGCATCTAGTATACAATAGGTCAGGTCAGGTTCCTTTGAAGGCCTGCTAATGGTATCCTAGCAACAGTAACCTGTCCAGGGGACCGAGTTGTTGGCAGCTAAAACCGTTCACCCATTGGATTTCTAAGGAAATCTGATGAGGAGGGTAGCTGGTTACCCTGGTAGAATGAAAAAGAAGCTCTACCTACAAGGGCATCAGCACTGGAGAGTAATGGCGGCCATCCAGCACATGCTGCCTTGCATGGTGGGTGTGGTTGCCCAAAGGCTAGGCCCACCGCCGAAAACTGTGGATTGACGTCAAGAAGGGCATCCCGGTCAATTATCTTTTGCTCCAATAAATCCTCACACAACAGTATTGCTGAATGCGAGGTGTATTCAGCCACCCTCATTTAGTGGGGACAAAACTGGATTTAAAACTTTGGTTTACCAATCAGGGATGTGAGTGGCCATGTTTAAAAAAACGCGGAAAATCAGGAACTTCCCGTTTACAGAGCAATCCTAGTCCAACTCAGCTGTCAGTGAGGGTTTCCGAATTTGACAGACATGCGGTACTTTCGCTACCACTTAACTATTAAGTTAGATGGCCTGTGACAAAAATCTTCCCGCTTTAACATTTTCAGGAAACCAAAGGGGAATAACCATATTTTACCATCAATCAATTGCTATCAGATGCTTTTTTTAAACAGGAGTGGAAAAATTCGCTGCGATGCAGAGTGAAATCTTCCCTGCTGTTCCGTGTGCTTTCTCTACCCGATCTTCTTCGATTAATTTTGGCATACCGATTTTGTCCGAATATCTATCCATATGGCATGTACCATGGCCATATAAACGGTAGTCTTTGGGTGTCACTAACTTTATAGGTTTTATTTGAATCCTTGAAAAAGACGGGATGGTTTGGATTGATTCGGTGTAAATGCGTTTGATGTGCCTGAAATGCAATGGTGAAATTAACATCATACCTATAGGCAGTTTCAAACCAAACAATTACCCATCGCAATGGAGGGCTCTCACTACCCTTTGTGATGGGATGCTGGGGTATAAAGTTCGCGAAAATGCTTTAAACATAGTTTCCATTCCCAGTCGTTTAAGACATAAATGAGCGGGGAATAAAAATGTGAATATTTTCCCGATTTTTTTCCTTTTAAAAGGAACTCGAATTTAGATTTGGATACACAAACCGTGACGCGGCAATAGAAAAACGTTGAAAATCCGCGGAAACCGCGGAACTCTCACATCCTGCTAACTATAATAACAGACCATCATATGGTGCAACACTTTATGCTAATTTTCTTTTTGCATGCACACACTGGCAAGCACAAGTGGATATAGACGAGTGTTCAATGATGCTTGCATCGGGGATGCCAGTGGCAAATTGCATGCGGAAAGGACAAAGTCTGCAATTGGGCTGAATTAATCCAAAACTGGCTGAAAATAAAAAAAGTACGGAAATTCAGACTACAACGACGATGCGGAAGGAATTCCTTTCCTGAAGAAAACTGGCATCCCTTTGTGTATATTGTATTTTGCTACAAAAAATTCCAATGTTCATTAATAGTCTATTTCCACAGTCGAACAAATAGCTTCAGTATTGGCTACACCACCAGTAAAAATCCAGCTGTGTATGTAATTTAAAAACCATCGGCATCTGGCAATTTTCACAAAATATGAAATTTCTTCATTTGCTCTCAAATGATAGTCTAGGCCCCAATTGTGTCAGAATAGAGAATATATTTTACACATAAAATAACATACTCAAACAGAGTAGGGATGTTAATTAGAGGTTAGACATCCAGGTAATTTGTAGCTAACTTTTAATTTTTTTCCATACTTAAAGCGACATATGTCAAAAAAAATATCAGACACAATGAAAAGGTACCCTTACTGAATCCTTTCCACAAGTTGAAAACCATTTGAATGTTTACTTCTGTAAAAACAGTAAATTCTGTCATGATTTCAACACCTTGGTTTTCTTTTCAGAAATTGCCACGACTGCCACCTTCCTCTGGAACTCTTCCTGTTTTTACTGTTTTTTACGAAGGTAACATCCAAATTGTTTTCAAACTTGTGGAAGTGATTTATAAGGTCCTTTTCATTATGTCCAATTTTAAAAATATTTTTTTTATGCTATTTGTGTCTTTAAACAAAACTGTTTTATTACAGGATATTCATAGACTTGTACTCATTTATATTAACCCATAAGGTCAGAGACCCGGTCAAACTGGTGCATGCCGTGGGGAACATGCATACGACGTGCATTTCTTTGTGTTAAACGCCATTTCCGGGGTCCACTGTCGCTGAATTAATGTCCGCCGGCGACATTAATTATAAAATGTTGTTCCCCATACGGACGGCTGATTTTGGTCTTACTCATTTCACCCTCCAGGTGAGGGCTAATTCTATATAGAAGCTTACAACATGCAAAATATCAATTTTGAAAATCTTGGAGGATGCACTATTTTTTCACATGTGCCAGTGTCCTCTTGTAATCTACAATATTCCCTATCTCTCAATCCATTTTAACACACGTTACAAGGACCTTTATTTCACCACCGATCATCACTGATGAGCAATTTACCTTACCTGCTCATGAGATGAACCTGTAATATCTGTTGACTGCCTGGACTTGCCTATAATATAACAGATCTTGAAATTTGTCATAGTTTTAAAACCTTATAACAAACTGATAGATTGATGAGCTACTTATTTTTTTGTAATATCATCACTGTTCGATTGTTTCAAACAAATTTAATCACTGTAACTAAAAATTATCAGCATGTTTATACAAATAGATTATAAATAATAAATTAGACAAACAGAACAAAATCATAAAATATTGATTAAAATATTAGGAATTGCTTGTTTGGAAGATATTATGTATCCAGATCAAGTTGCACCATTGGTAATTGGAAAAGGAAGTAAACAGACTCATTATCAATCTATAATGCTTTTTGGATAAACCGTAACTTGCTAAAAGACTAAAATGTTTTCTCACCTATAGAACAATAAACCTTAACTGCATTGACCTGGCTCTCACATGCAGAAAACACCAGTTTACAGTAAAAGCACACTACCAGAGATATACTGATGAATTGTTCAAAACAGGTCCAGGGAAAAGTTCCTATGTTCCCTCCCTGCTCATATAATTTACATGTACACATTTATTTCAATTTTGGCCTTTATTATCACCACTGAATAAAGAGCCAAATTAAATAAATGTTTTGGTTTGCATGTAAAATATATGAGAGGGGGGTACATATGGAACTCTTGCCCAGGTCCAGTAAGAATGACCAATTTCAGATCGAGCTAATACAACTTCAGTTTCTGCCAATCAACAACCACAGATCAAACACAATACCCCTCGTTTTACTAATCATAACATACCACTCTTTCCACCCGAATAGCCAAAATACAAAATGTAACAGTGATCACTAACCAAGTCTTCCGGCCATCATGTTGGTTCGTGTATTGGGTTGTAGTTGGGATAGGGTGTTTGAGTATTTGGGGTAGTTTGTAAGGATGAAGGCAGTGTCTTGTGTGCAAGTTTGTGATTTTTTTTTTTTAGTAAGAGTGTTTTACAGATTTTTTTTCAAATAGCTTGAGTTTACATAGGTCATTTAGAGTCAATATAAATTATAAACCCCATGGTCTTGGTGCCAGTAGTTCTTATGGCAAGTTTGCTGATTCCTAAACTATTTGCATAAGAATATTGTTAAAGGTCACATAGGGGTCTCGAAGATTCTCTGTGCATACCCTCCAAAGGTCCTGAACCAGTGGTTGCTTAAAGTAGGTTGTCACAAGCATTTTATTTGTAGAAGTTGTTTTATAGATTACACAATGGGGTCCAAGGTCATGCGAGTTATTAGAGGTCAATTGACTTATAGTGCATGGCCTTTTGCCAGTGGTTCTTTTTTAGCACGTTTGGTAGCTATACAACTTTATTTGGATAAATGTATCAAATTTCCAAAATGGGTGCAAGGTCAGGTAGGGGCATTGAGGTCACTCTGTGTATACTCCATGAATTCCGTCCCAGTTCTTTTTAGTTTTGTGGTCACAGCATCATTGCAGAAGTATACATATAGTTTATTTGTTGAAGTATGTGATTTTATCAATGGTCAAGGGTCATTGAGGTCAAAGAGCACATGGGGTCATTAGAAATCAACATGTCACGTGGGTCACTAAATGTCCATCTGTGCATACCCGATGAGTCTGGACCAGTTCTTTTTCTGTAATTGTAGCATTTTGTTTGCAGTTTTTTATAGATTTTACAAAAATACATTGCAACATTGCGTCTTTGGACTGCGAGTGTCTTCTGCCGTTGCGGTTTGTTAATGGGGCCAAAGGTCACCAAAGTCACAAGGTCACCAAGGTCCCCCGAGGTCACCTGAAGTCATTAAGGTCATATGAGGTCACCAGGTCACATGAGGTCACCATTGTCACGAGTTCACAAAGGTCACATGAAGGTCAACCATGGTCACATGGGGTCACCAAGGTCCCATGAGGTCACCAAGATCACTCGGTCACCAAGTTCCACATGAGTCACCATGGTCACATGAGGGTCCCCAAGGTCCACATAAGGTCAACCAAGTTCACATGATGTCACCAGTCACATGTGAGGTCCCCAAGGCACATGAGGTCACATGGGCACATGAAGGTCACCCTTGTCACATGAGGTCACCAAGGTCACATTTAGGTCAACCCGAGTCCCCTGATTCACATGAGGTCACCAGGTCACCTGAGGTCACCAAGGTCACATGAGGTCACCAAGGTCCCATGAGTCCTAGGGTCACATGAGGTCACCAAGGTCACATTAGTTCACCCAGGTCACATGTCACCCCAGTCACATGAGGTCACCTAGGTAAATATGAGGTCATCCAGGTCACCAAGGATGCATGAGGTCACCCCACCCTTTCACCAATCCCACTCATCCCATATACACCCTTTCCCCTCCCCAATTACACCCCTGATACACCCTTCCCCCGATACACCCCTTCCCCCTCCCCAACACAGCCCCTCCCCGATCACCCCTCCCGCGCACCCCAACCCTTCCCCCTACCCATAAATCCCACTCCCCAACACACCTGGCCCTTCCCCAAACAAGCCCCCACTCCAAAAAAAAAAAAAAATAAAACAATAAAGAAAATAAATGGACAAAAAAAACGAAAAAAAAAGTAGAAAAATAAAAAACCCACACAAACCCCACCAAAAATCCTCACCACTAACCCAACATCCCACCCCCTTCCCCAACATTCCCACCACTCCCCAACACCCCACCCCTCACCAACACCCCACCCCCATTTCCAAACACATACCCCCTCCCCAACACACCCTCCCCAACCCCCCCCAAAACAAAAACCCCCCTCCCCAACACCCACCCCCTCCCCAACACCCCCACCCGGCCCCCGTTAACATTTTGACCACAGATACACTCAAGATACACAGAAAATCAAGGAAAATAACAAGAAATGAGCCGCCCCCCCCCCCCCCCCCCCCCCTTTGCACACGACCCCGAATGGAACATGGCCTTGGTGACCCCATTGAACGATTATCCACATCCATATGCCTCTATTCGGCCCAGCCTCCTTATTGTGCATCGACCCGTGGACCCCTTCGTGTGAGAAATGGCCGTTGGTATTTTATGGAATGTTTTGGTAATCGTCCTGGGTTTGATGGGTTTGACCGTTTGCATCATTATACTTCTTAAAATTTACAATTTTACGTAGGAAATAATTTGGAAATACACACAAAGCATGGTAAACTAGGTCCCTCAACTCTAAAAGTAAAACTTTACAGAGTTCTAGGCTCGTTTTGAAACGTTTTTTTGTGCAAATTTTGCCCGTTCAATTCTTCCGAAAGTGCATCTTTTTCATTATTTGCACTTAAAATGGAACCTCAGAAGACCAAGATAAGAGTATTATTAGTGCTAAAATGATGTGTAATATTAAAGCAGTAGTGATTTTAAGTGACGAAAAAAAAAAAACGGTGATATTTCACCACCTCATTCGATGGTTAAGCGGTACAATGTGCTGTCTACGGGTGTGTGCGAACCTCGCCGTGTGCGGACCTGCTGGATGAACTGTGGGCCGAGCTCCATTCGGGCAGCCTTGCCTATGGTACCGCTACACGTGGGTAATGAACCGGTGCCAGTTGCACCCATTAATGCTATATTCAACTTCTTAAATGAAGCTTCATTATGCAGCAAATCCGATATCAGTACCTGACAATCCGTACTCAATTTCAAAAGCTCAACACAAAACCAGTAGGCCTATACTAAACAATTATGTGTCCACGAAACTCCTTAACTCTTTACAGCATAATCCGATAATGTAATCGTATTTTGTTGACTATTTAAATTCGAACAGGAACAAGATCAAAGTATCTGGATGCTTGCGGTATAGAAATACACAGCCGATCACCGTAACAATTGTCACATTCATTCATCACAATCAGTTTGGAGCTTCAGCGGTTACGAATATTGCCAAAGCCTCGACAGCAAAGGAACATAAAAAACGGCCCCATAATGCATGGGCAAACAGCAAACCACTTTGCTATGTCCGATGACGTTAGATGGCATAGCATGTGTGGCAGGTGGCATTGGATGGCAGACACAAACAAGGTTGGTGCAATCACCCAGGGCGGTGCCCTGTGGTGTCACCAATTGCGAAGTCAGTGTTGCCAGTAAAATCGAACCAAAGTTAAAAAAACAGTTGTTTGCTCCGTGTGCATTCTCCGGGTAACTAAAACAGCCCAATTTTTTTATCCGAACTTGGAGAGCTCGCCCGTACATCGCAATTAGCCGGATAGTCAGTAATGCGAACAAAGGTAATTTGGCAACATGGAAAAATTCGCCACGGATACGACATCAAAGCGGGACAGCACTAAATTAAATAGTCTTCCATCCTCTTTGAGGCGGAAAAGACAATAAACCATATTAATTTTTTGAAAAAGAAATATGTTTGGCAAATCGTAATACATGTTTAGGGATGGCATTATTTTTGTTGCAAAAAAATTAAAATGTCCTTAAACATAAAACATTATTGACGTATCAAATGCATGCCCACTCGGTATCTGTTAGAAAATATTACAAGTTTTTTCAACCACATCATGTTGGAACATTAGATGAGCATCTCTTTAGTCGCCTGTTACGACATGCAGGGAAGAGTACATGACCATTCTTACAACCCTTGACCCAAAGGGGGGTCCCTTTTAGGCACCTCTTACGACATGCAAGGAATTCATCACAACTATTCTTTATCCCGAGCCTGCAGGGGGTGGATGAATGGAGGATCATTCTATCTGCTATTGACTTTCTTTTCCATTATCTATACCAGTATGCTAGATGAGCCAAAAAATGCATTGTGCATTATGCTTGCAGAAAAAAACAAGTTTGGTGCAATCACCCATGCGGGCCCTGTGGTGTCACCAATTTGCTAAGTCAGTGTTGCAAGTAAATCGAAACAAAGTTAAAACAGGTGGTTGCTCGGGCATCTCGGGGAATAAAACAGGCCCAATTTATCCGAAAACTTTGAGAGCTCGCCCGAGACATCGCAATTGCGAAATAGCAGTATAATGCGAACAAAGGTAATTTTGGCAAATGGAAAACCCAATTTCTGACGGAACGACCTCCAAGCCGACAGCCACTAAATTAATAGTCTTCCATCCTCTTGAGGCGGAAGAAAAAAGACTAATAAACAATATTAAGTTTTTTGAAAGAAAATATTTGGCAAAATATAATAACATGTTTTATGGATGGCATTATTTTGTTGCCAAAAAAAATTAAAATGTCCTTAAACATAAAACATTATTACTTATCCAACTGGCATACACTTATATGTAGAAAATATACAAGTTTTTTCAACCACATCATGTGGAACATTAGATGATCCATCTCTTTTAGTCGCCTTGTTACGACATGGCAGGAGTACATTGGACAATTCTTAACCTGAACCCAAAGGGGTCCCTTTTAGTCACCTCTTGCGCCATGCAGGGAATTCATCACAAACTATTCTTTATCCCGAGCCTGCAGGGGGGGGTGGATGAATGGAGGATCCATTCTATCTTCTATTGACTGTCTTTTCCAAGTTATCTATACCAGTCTGATATATGAGCCAAAAATGCATTGTGCAGTTATGCTTTGAATCCCTGACAAGATTTTGTTGACCCCTTCCTCCTGCCTTATCCACCATCCCATCGTTTATATGTACCTTATTTAGTTACAACCTGGACACATATCTTCTTTGCTTTCCTTGCCTGCCCACTATCTGAAGTAGCACCAGAACTACTCCTATAAGAGACCAAATGGATTAAGTCTGTGTCAAATGTAACTGATCTATATAAGTAAGGTTATACCACTTTACAGAGTTTTTGCCAGCACCTCTACTATGGATAACTACTCTATGTACCATCAACATGCTGTGATATGGAAGAATTTACAGCATATTTCAAGTCTTCGTGTGCTAAATGGCAACCACAGGGTGGGACTATCTCCAGTTCAATAATCCTAGGCAAGGGGTGTCCAACCTTTGACCCAGGGGCCGCATTGGTTGAATCACAGCTCATTGCGGGCCGCAAACAAGTAATCGGGGCTCTCAAGTTAGGTTTAACTAGGACCCACCCACATCTATACGATATTTGCCGAAAAAAAGACCCATAGCATATCAGAGATGCAGATGTTTTTTGGCACCAAATTTAACACAAATTTTCCATTTTTGTGGACCGTTTTAGCCAAATTTGGAATAAAAAAATGGCCTTTCATTTTGAGGAAATTGGACTAATTTTCCAACAATTTGTAGAAATTTTGGTTCAGATTGATGAATGGACTACTAATTTTCAACAGTTTAAAAAGTTCGGTTTTCAAAATTTGAGGAAATTGAAGTAGTTCCAAATGACATCTTTTTAAATTTAAGATATTTAGGTTTTTAATTTTTCTGGGAAGTACCCGCAAGCCGCATGAGAGCTTTTAGCGGGCCACAAATGGCCCGCGGGCCGCAGGTTGGAAACCCCTGTTCTAGGCTTACAGTCTGCTGAATGCAGTGAAAGCTTCAGTAGAGGGTTAATCACTGGTAGCTCCAAAGTTTGTTCACTTCCCTACTCCATTCTTAAATGGTAAGCCACCTGACAATGGCAGCAGCAGTCGGTACCATCTTTAAAGGGATTAGCAGCGATTAATGTGAGAGAAGAATCGAAAAAAAAAATGTGGAATGCATTTTTTTAACTTATAAATCAAGAATAAGTGTGTACAATTCCATATCACTGCTTTAAACAACTGCTAACATAAGTGCTGGTTTTGGAAAAAAACTTCATCTTGTTTTAAAATTCATTGAAATGAAAAGGGGAATCTTGAACCCAGATAACAATACCATTCCCTATTAATACTAGTTGAAACAAGCAGAAACAAGCACATTTCAAGCACAATGCAAGCTGAAGAAAGCAAAGCAAGCTATAAAATAACCCAAGCATTGAACAACATAGAACACTTAGGGCACTCAAGGGAAGTACTGCTCGACGTAGTGCTTGTTTATCAATGGTTTTGCTTGTTTTCTTTTTGTTTGAGCTTGCTTTGAGCTTGGTTCTGGTTAATTTTAGCTTGTCTTGGAATATAAGTTTTATTGTTAGTTGATGTTATTACCCTTTTCAACCAGAGGATTAGAGAGACAAGACATTTTTTCATAATCAAGCACTTTATGTTAGCAGTGTAAGGTTGAAAACAAACCACCAAATAGTGAAAAAAATGAAGTATAATATTTGAGGATAGTTGTCATACCGTATCCCACAAATATAGACATACAGCGACGCATCTCAACATCTGCCACTAAAAAAGCTGATTGCGGTTTACACCAGTACAGAATAACCAAAGATCAAGAATCTCGTGTTTGAGGTCAAACTGTATTGTCATAGTGCACATATGCTGAAAATCTGAGATATACAGCGGGAGAAAAGATTTTTGATTCTCACCCCCAGTCGAATTTTGATACGCACGTAAGAAATACGAATCAGATAAAAAGTACTGCATGGTCTTTTAATACACGGACTTCAAGCCAAACCACCTTGCAGGTTATGTTCGCATATCATGCCAGTAACAAAAATATAAAGAAAAAATATGAATTTTGGATGGTTTTTTTGATGTTTCAGATTAGCAAATCGCTGCTAATCCCTTTAAGGTCCTTGAATGACCGGCTGGGATTCAAACCAAAGACCTACTTGAGACGGATGCTTTTACCACCACGCCATCACATCATTTTAAAGCCCTTGTCATATGTAAAGTATATCTGCATATTTTTTAACATGTATTTCTTCTGATTTTTAGGAACATGTTGATAAGAACTATAACCTTGCACAGAGTTTTAGGTTTTTTCCAAAACCAATCAGGAATTTAAAATGCAAGCTGGTACAGGCATGCCATGACAAATCACAACAATTGTGAGTCGAAAAGAACAACATTTTGGCAAAATTGATTGTAGGTCTTGAACCATCGTACCTTGATAATCCAATAAAAACCAAAATGCAATTGCAGCAGATGAACTATGGCCAATGCTCTTTTCAAACGAATCACCCCCCCACCACACACACCACACACACATACACACACACTTGTGGCATGCATCAGGGTGTGTGCTCAAAAAACTTCAGACATCAAAAAATACTGCAACTTAAATGAGCTCATTAACCCAAAGACAACATAATCTCACAAAATCCCACAGCATTGAGTGAGAAAAATGCACGAAGTCCAGGATGTTACTGAGTAGCAATTTCGTTATCAATTCCAAGGCTTACATGTGCACGAAATCGCTGGCCAGGCCAGCGACACTGTTGTAGCGTGGTATCAGGGTCATGGGAAACCGGGGCCCTAAGGGCCTGGGTTCGAGTCCCACCCGAATTTGCCGACTTTTCTTCTCCCCTCTCCCTTAGGTCTGCATTGCAGAACTGCACTGCAATGCAGTTGTTAAAGTAAGAAAGGACCTTTAGAGCTTTGCTTCAAGATTATGACCCAATACAATATGTAGTAAATAGTGAGTTTCTGAATTACTGAATCAGCACTAGCGAAGAGTAATGAACAATTTCAAACAATTAACTCACTGTAGATGTCTCCGGGTTGTTTTGGAAGGACTTCATCATCTGCCTATAATATAGACAAACAATAAACGTTATTTTAAAGGTTATATATGGAAGTGTTGAACAGTCATTTTCACCTAATTTTGAAATTTTTTTCAAAATTGTATTTGTATATTGGTAGAGTGATATAAGTGGAGTTATAAATCTAAGAAAAAGTCACAAGAATAAAGTTATTATGCTTTATTTGAATAAAAGTGAGAAAAGTAATTTGGTCCACATGTAGCTGTTCATAAATTGGATTTTTTTACAATTCCCAAATAACTTACCTGCAAAGCAACAATAGCAGAAAAAAATGTTCTGTGGGCATGATGGGGATTTAAAAAAAATATTGTATGCATTTTTTTGCAAAAAAAAAAAAGAATTTCGCGGTTCTCGGCTTTCGCGCTCACTATATTCAAAGAATATAGCTGTGGGCCGCTCCATGACCTTTGACCTCAGCACATGACCTTTGACCTCATCAACATATGAGGGATACCATGGTGCACCTATGACACAAGTTTGGTTCCAATTGAACTTCAAGTTTTCCATTGAGGTCAATTTTAAATTTTTTTTTTTCCTATTTTTGAAGTTGACCTCACATGACCTTTGACCTCAGCACATGACCTTAACCTCATCAACATATGAGGGATCCCATGGTGCACCTATGACAGAAGTTTGGTTCCAATTGAACTTCAACTTTTCAATTGAGGTCAATTTAAAAAAACTTAACAATTTAGTGACACACACATACATCCACACACACATACACACGCACAACAGATTGCTAAGTGGTCCTGCCAGCTATAGCTGGCGGCCCACAAAAATGGATTGACTGAATTTAAAAATGTGAGCTAAGTGAGCTTTAAAAGTTGCATTTTTCACAGACTTGGTGATTTTAGAGCCATTTGCAAAAAAAAAAACACAAAACAAAACTATGTTATGCAATATTGTATAATGATCCAGATGATGTATTGAGTCCACCCCATAATGCACCAGTTTGGGGAAATTTCACCTCAATAAGGTCATGCAATCCTACAAAATTCCTATTTTTAACAAATGAAAAACCTGACTGTTACACTCATTTTAGCCCCAAAAGTGCTAGTACTTAAGATTTTTTTATCATGTTTATGAAATGAAATTTTTTGTGGTCCTTAAAGGCTGACTCAGAGATTTCAAAATAAATATTTTTTTTTGTGTAATAATTAAAAATAGTGGACTAGAACTAAAGATAGTCATCTAAAATGTTCAATTCCAAAGTTTGAGATGAATAGGTTTTTTCGCTTTGATGCAGTAAACATTTATGTATAGTATACCAAAGCCATAGGATACTGTGTATAACAAAAATTCTGGAACTGGAATTTTATAACAAAGTTGTGATTTTCTATATGAAGGACTTCGATTTGAGCTTAGCTATTTCATACAGTGCTTAGCTTATGGACCAGCATCATGTATGTGCAAAAAACATGATTTGTTTGAAAATTGAGGGTGCCCTTCTCGGGAAATCTCTGAGTCAGCCTTTAAACTTATTGAACACTTTCATCCTTGAGTACTGACATGTGTTTAGTATAGTATAGGCACATTGCAATGCATTATGGGACTGGTTCAAAACACCCTCTGGTAATGACCTTACAACTCAGCTTTGAACTGTTTACAAAGAATTTCCATCAAATTAGATTATTTTCCTTGTTCTTCAACATTTAGTTTTGTTCTAAAACTGATTGTGTGGTCTAGTGGAAAGCACAGGACTCGTGATCATTAGACCATTCAGTGGCGTAACAGGCGGGGGCAGGGGGGGGCAGGTTGCCCCCCCCTGACGACTTTGGCCAGGAAAAAAATGGCAAAAATCATGCTAAATCAGCCGTTTTTTAGCCCTCTAACCGGGAAAAATTGGCCTTTTGACCCCCCTAAGAGGGAAAATTTCCCAAAACCGGGAAATTTGCCCCCTCAGAGCGGGCACACCCGTTACGCCACTGAGACCATTAAAATTGTGAGTTTGAGTCCCACTGTGGTCAACGTGTTTGTGTCCCTGGGCAAGATACATAATCGCTATCTTGACCCAAGCAAAATCCGGGGAGCTGCTATGGGGAATATTATAGGCTTGTGCGCTTGAAAGGCATGTCTTTGAGCAGCCACCTAAATGAAGCGAAATGATTGTGACAATTTCTTGAGGGCGGCGTAATAATAATTGGCAATAGCTATTTATCTGGATTAAGTGCTATATAAAAACTGGTTATTATTATTATTCTATTGAGCATAATACCTCACCTTTCTCTTCCTGTTCATCTTCTCAGCATTACTACATTCACTGCCATTGTTTTGAAGACTTGGAGTTGACAGTTCTCCCTAAAGATTAACAAATAGTATATGAACAAACAGAATTTCTTCTTTATGAAGAGTCGCTATGCTATTGATTTGCATGTCACCCTCTTGGAGGAAACACATTGTTCCAAGGTCTGTCTTATTTTACAAGATTATCCCACACCACCAGCGAACAAACTAGATTTTCTCCACAACATCACTAATTTAAGGGGCGTTCGTGCTCGCTTTACCTACTTCCGGTTTACACTTGTCAACCCTTCTTAATAATAATCCTCATCTAATTCCACTTTTTGAAGAAGTCAAACCTGAATTTGATGTGAAATTCCCCGTAACAAATTATTGAAGACTGAATTTAAAGTAAACAAAAGGAAATAGTCTCATCTCAAACAAAAATCAGTAAAATATGAAGTTTATTAACATGCTATCATTATGATTGTGACCATTTTCTATTGAAATGTTACACCAAGTTCAGCGTCAAATTTGACAATATTTTTACGTTCAGATCATTTTTTATGTACTAAACATCTGAATCAATGTCTTATTAGTTGATTCCCTTAATTTTGCAGTGATCTGAACGATGGAATTTTTTAAAATTGGAAAATAAGAACAGTTTACCAGGAGCTTTGGCACGGGTGTATGATGCAATGCGGGTATTGGTTGCTATGTTGTACATACGTACGTACATAGCAACCAATGCAAGTGAGCGTAGTGTAGATGTTATGAATCAGCTGTTTTCTTAATTATTATTATTTTCGACACAGCTATAATAGCAAAATGGATAGTAAATTTTTTAAATGTGAGCTACGGTTTGAGTCAGGATCTAAAAACAATTCGATATCCAATAGTGCAATGGGCGAAGTTTTATCACTCATGTACGGCGGTGCAGAAATGATATGTACCGTCACGGAAGATATGAGTGCTAGCGTGGTGCTAGGGAAACATCGTTCATCTCCCGAGTTTGTTCACTGGTGGTGTGAGATTATCCTGAGCAGTTTGAGCAAAAAAATTACCCTGTATAACTCAATAACTAGAGCATCAATGGTGACATTAATGAACTCACTTTAAATTTTACATTCTATTTGATGCCTGTTAAGTTACAGTACCCATGTACTAACATACAAAGTGCATATGTTTGGTGTCATAACTCTTAAATGTTGCTGCCACGAGGACATTCCAGAAATGTGATTTGCATTTTAATTTTGACATTACTAGTTACTTTATTTAGAAAATGTCAATTTGGACAAAACTAAGACTAAGACCAGGTCTAACTTTAAACCTGGTCTAACTTTTTGTGCATAAAGACCTATAAATCTAACCTTCAATAGCCATATTTGTAGCTGTATTGGAAATTCATTTATAATGAAAGAAAACTTTAAAAAAACCATAAAAAGTATTTAGATACAACACAGAAAGAGCAATGACTTCTCTTCTTTAGAGCATGTACACATGGGGTAAGATGTTGTGAAGTGAGTACTTTACAAGCTATTATTTACACCAACCTTTCCTGATGCTTCACTTTGAGATTTTTGAGGTTTGCTTTCAGTAATTAACTTCTTTCCTGGATAGCAAATTCAATAAATCAAATAAACATAGGTTACTTAAAATGTTAAGGTAAGAATAACTGTGTAACCTTAAAGGTGCATGTTCCGATCGTCTTTGGGACCCCCCGATTTACCCGAAAGTAGTATCGATTTTGATATCAGATGAAAGGCTGTATTTTTCTCATTGTCGTCCTGAAATTTGAACCCTCAAATCCATTTCATTCCCAAGATATAAACGTTTTAGTGGTTAACCATCAATATTAGCACAGTATTGAATAGGGCTTTGCAACATGCATTATTGCGTCTACCATCAAAACTGCAAGTTTGTTTCCCACGGGACTTGATGGGGTGTATGTGCAAGTGCCAGGCTCTCATATAAAGTAAAGAACACAATACACATAAATCAGAACAAGCACCTTTAAATGCTGGGAGTGTTGAATTTCAAAGATGGTGAGCGTTAATTAATGGAACCCAAAAGATCAATGACGTCCTGTAAACATAACAAGTTTTGTTAGGGGGAGGGAGTCAAAGATGTCGATTATGTTAGTAAAAATCACAAAAACCAATAGATTCAAAAATCTTAAAAAATATTAAAACAAAATAAAACACCTGTGAATGGAACATACAAAATACCATAATTCCTCACATTATTCCCAAAATTTTAAGAAGTACACCTGTGCCCCATGTGGCTTGATTTGATCAAATTCATCCTTAATACCAAGAAAAACCAAACAGACAAACAGAAAAAAAGTAATAATAAATAAAAAGTTCATCGATTCTATGTTTGATCTTACTGTATATTTAGAAAGTTAAAAATATTCCAAATCTTCCTCAAATGAATACAATTACTCCCCAACTCTGTTGCAAAATTATGAAAAATTAGACATCCTCAAAAATAACTGAATACTGATCAATTCTTCCCATGTCTGTTTGTTTTTTATAATATTTAGTTTTATTTTTTTTTGCTTACATTTCTTTATTTCATCATTAAACACTAACTCTACCAGTGGGGTAAAATTCTTGTTGATATTGGGGGGATGGGGTTGATAAAAATTTATGAATGAAACAGGGTTTGCTCACAAGATCCGTTCATAGTACATGTGTACACAAAGCGCCCTAAAAATTTTGCCATTTAGAACCTAAAATTGTTAAATGTAATTGTAATTAGAACAATATGTGCGTGAAGTGTGCCGAAATTTACCATTTTTAAACTATTATGGTAAAATATGAGGTTATTTTTGTTTGGAACATGAGCTCAGATAATCTTTGACCTTGGCCCATGACCTTTGATATCATCCACATATGAAGGAACCTCTACCGCACCTCAAAGACCTGAAAAAACGAAAACCTAAGCAAACCAGAACACATATAAATACACATACAGCATAACCCAAGAAGACCTTTGACCTTGGCCTGACCTTTGACATTATCCACATATGAAGGAACTCCTACCGCACTTTAACCCCAAGTCTTGTCTAAATCGGAATTTCCTTTTCGAAGACCTGAAAAACGAACACCTAACAAACCTATCAAGTTAGAACATTGTCATTAAGATATGAAGTCTTTAGCTGAGATAGAGTTAAACTTTTACCAATTGGCGTAAGATCTCTCTAGATGCACAGATGAGTAATCTTTTATTTTTTCTAGTTGTGGAGTATAGTCGGGGCTGTAACAGTACCGTTTTACTAGTTACAATTTTCTGCTTGTACCAATACTTCTTAAACTTCGAGGTACAAAGTAAATTAATCGATGCCCCAGTAGCCTTCTCGAACCCGATTCGTAGTAGATAATGCACAGGAAAACAATAGATAACAACAAAAGACGCTAGCACGAGAAGTGTATGGGGGTATAATGGAGCCATGCCTTAACAAACTGAGTTTCATTAAAACTATGATGCTTTGCAAGAACTGTCCAGAAAGGCCAACATGTTAAAAGTTAATTTTTCATTATCGTCTAAGAACACTGCTTTTGTCCTTTGATCACAGGACTCTAGCTGATGGATGTAATTCAGTGAGAATGTTAGAGACTCTGCACAGTATTCCTGGGGAATATGAGCAGAAAACTTGGTAAGAGAAAGTTTGTACAGGTTTTCAAGGGAATAAGAGTGGCAAAGTCTGAAACACACAAAGTAGGACCTTTAATCTTTGGCCTACAGATCTGCCTATCACAGCGCAAGTAGCCGTAGATACTTAAGTCCTGTTGTGCAAGTGTCATCTAGATTGGGTCAGGTCTGATGGCTACACGGGGAGACAGATGCCGACAACAACCGATTTTGAAAGGAAAAATTCCTATTCCCCTTTCTGCGTACCGCGCCGAGGATAAAAACACTACTAGCGGCACAATTAGCATTGGAAAATATTTTTTTACTTTCTGCTAATTGTTTAAAACAAAAAATGTGAGTGTGCTTGCATTCTCCAATTACTGGTGGGACCAACTGATTGAAACGTTGTTAAAGGTGCAAAGCAAAAAAAGGATTTTTTTTTCACATATCAGAGTGTATTCACCCTAAAGAAATTGAAAGGTAATGTATGTATATTTTAAAACTCATAGCGAACCAGAAATATTGGGGCGCACATCCTCCAATTTTGTCAGTATCATGCGTAGGATTCCGATATTATCACGTATCGAACACATCAAGCATGAGAATGTTTTATATTGAAATATATCAAATCAAATCAAGCTGTTGTTCTCTCTTGTTAAGACATCTCTGTAGCCAATACAAGGTACGAATCTATTGAGGTGTCTAATGCTTAGAACTTCCTATATATTATGACCAATATTTGGGTGCCGTCCTCAATCTTCTCTCTCGTTGCACCTTTAAAACTGACCTACCCTCACAATTATTCCTGAATCTTGTGGCTTTCACAACATAGAATGGCATTCTCTCAATCAACAATTGTCCATATCCATGTGTGACAGCAAGTTGCCATCAAGATTGATCTTTTCTTTGCATAGCCTCTCTGCACCTTTGCCTGCTTGAATGTGCGTACACAATTCATGGGTCCATATTTTTGTATGCAAAACCTCTCCATATTCACTGAAGTAGTCCAGTAATTCTATGTATGGATAATTGGTCCATGCAACTTGAGGTAAAACTCTTTGAGGAGTCATATGCTATAACATCACAGAGACTATAACAATTGACAAGGTTTGACATTCCAAAACTTTGGAATTCTTGGTACTACATAGAAGTATATATTCTCAGGGTTAACGACTACTGGAGACCACATCTGATAAAACTTTGCGCAGTTTCTCCATTTCAACAAACTCTACAGGTCTTCATGTTTTAGGCACTTTATATTCATAAAGCTCTAAATTCATCAGGGTCACTGGTGCCCCAGGGTCACTCAATGACGACTCGATGGTTTCAACAGATATCCTACAAAATTGCTTATTTCCAAACTTTCCGTTGGATTCTGATGAGACTCCATGTAGGTGGGAATATCTACCCGATAAAGTCCATTTTCGTCGTTCCCCCCCCCGCCCCGGAACGTTTTGTCGGCAGTTAGTGGCATGTGAGTTCACATAGGGCACATCGGAGATCAACCTGTTGACGCCTCAATATCCTGGGTCAGTGGTTCTTCATGCCAAGTTTTGAGACCAAGTATTAAGTTCATCGGTGAATGTGAGAGATTAATAAATTGTTAAACGTTTGTTTGATTTTAATTAAATTGGGTCAAAGGTCACATAATGGTCATCAAAGGTCAATCTGTGTACACCCACATAATTCTTGGTCAGTGGTTCTTTTGACTAACTTTGGTGACCATAGCACCTTATGTGCCAACGAAAATGTTTTTAGAGATTTTCACAAAATGGGGTCAAAGTTCACATAGGGGTCATCAAAGGTCACTTTGTTTACACCACATCCTTGGGCCAGTGGTTCTTCTAATTTGTTTTCCTGCTAAATCAGGTGACACAACAACATTCCTGATTTTTTGCAGACACAGCCCATCTGCGCTTAGATTAGGCACATACGACTTGAGCCAATGGTTCAGATGTTATTTAAAATTCCAACATTTTGAGATATGCTAGGGGATGAGGTTATTCATCATGAAATACCTCTCAAAATTAATGTCTCTAAAGGGGAGGAGTGGTGACGCAATTTAAGTATATAAGTTTCCATCTTCATAGAATGGCCTTTACCCTAAAACACCATCTGTAAGTTTTGCACTGATTTTCAAACCGTTTTGATGTGAACACTAAAAATGTGATTTTTAAATCCCATAGAGAGAGTACTCTGTAAAATTAAAGGGGATGGTCTGATTTAAGTATATAAGTTTCCATCTTGAAAGAATGGCCTCACCCCAAAAATTCATCTGTAACGTTTCCGCCGCTGCCGTTTCAACCAGTTTTGATGTGAGAGCTAAAAACTTAATTTGTAATACCCATAGATTACTCTGTAAAATTAATATTGGTCAACCAAAAATGGGGCAGATTTTCATTTATAAATCCAAACCAAACATCCTTTTAGAAAATTTCACAGGATATATATGAGGAAAAATAGCTTTCTTCAGATATCAAAATTTTGACCACTTCCGGTAAAATCTGGGATTCTGGGGACGAGGCTATTAGCGGTCAGACCATGGCCCTTTAAAGAGTTGATTGAATTTGTTGGTGCCTGCTGAAAGTTACAGTCGACTATAGATAAACTGAATGTTTCACAGATTTGGGTCAAAGGCCATGCAGGTTCAATAGGGCCATAAGAAAATGTACAAAATCTTTCTCTGAAATAGTTGTTGGAATAAAAACAGCACAGCTTTTAGGCCAAAAAAAATTAATAGTTTTAGCTTCCCATGCGCATTGCATTTAAAAATAGATTTAGCACTACACAACAGCAATGTTTTTTAGAAGTGCTAATTAATGATGCACATTGGGGCTTCTACTATCATTACACAATTCTTTTTAAAAGCAGTAGCAAAAATCAATTTACAAATGGCCAACAGAGTTCTCAAATCAGAGTAAACCAATTGATCATGTCCTAATTTCGGCAGCCGCTTCCTATCCTTTCAAAAGTTTTCCTCCAAATCTATGAATGCATGTTCAAAATGGGTATGGCTGCTTAATGACCCTGGGTCACTAAATGGCCATACCCTTTCAAAATTGCTAGTTTGATTCTTTGAACTGACATGCAATTTGAACATCTAATAAGCAAATTTACATCAATTCTGTCAGGTTTCACACAGCTCACGAGTTGTCCGTTGATGTCATGTTGTTTTCGACCTTCTGCACTTGTAGATACTGCTTCTGTCAAGACCCTGTCGGCATCCTTCAGCAACTTAAATGTGACAAACGCAAGTCCTTTTGAATCGCCAAGGAAATTGACAACAGATACATCCACAATCTCACCATATTTACTGAAATAACTCCGTATATCCTCCTCAAATAGGTCCTTTAAACCAAGTATGAGAAGTGTGCGAGGATCAATGCTCTGTAATTGAAAAAAAAATACTGTAATTAATTAGCGAACTCTCCACAATAAGACTATCTACATAATAGATACTGTGTTAAAAGTGTATTTTGTGATTGTTTTCAACTTACATTTTGGGATTCAAACATGTCACAAAGTGGTTCATAACAAATCAACAATGATGAACCCATGCGCCCACATATTTTTATCCCATGGTGGCTTTAGCTGCCCAAGCGGGATAAAAATATGCGGACGCATCGGATGCAGAGTTGTTGATTTGTGATCAACACCTCTGTAACATGTTTGAATCCCTTTCAACAATGAAAATACTTATGAAACATATTAATATCGTGTATAGAGGAACATTATTATTCTCACTATAAAAAAGTTCCCAGTTTGAATTCGACAGTAGTCTTTCCTTGTAATATATTAATGACTTTCCATAGCACATCTGTGATGACATCTCTCAAGTGGTTTATGGGCCAATATAAGATTATTTTCTCTGTTTTCCATTGGGGGATTTTATTTGGCCCAGGTGATGATTGAAGAGGAAATCTAGGAAAGAAAACTGCCATTTCGGCTAATCTACAGCAGATTCCAGGAGGCTCAGGATGTTCTGAACAAACCCAGTCAATTAATATAGCAGAGTTCGAGGCTTAGATTCCTCAGGTGGTACTTCGCAAATGGTACCAAAATTCCGCTCCAAATGCTCAGTCGTCACTACTGAGACTGAATAACAACAGCAAGTAGGTACTGGAACTATTTCAACATCTGCTGGGAATTAAATTATAGGTGTTGCAGATTGTCTTCAACTGGCGTCAATAAGTAACCATAATCAATCATTAACGTCCGTGGCAGGCAATTTGCAGTGACGGGCCATTCAGGTGAGCAACAGCATCAATCAACGTCAACAAGCATGACAAGTAGCGATAGTCATCCTTTGGATATCCATAGCATGCAATTTGCGGCGACGGGCCATTCAGGTGAACAACAACGTTAAATTGGTGTAATGACTGGGGCGACAGAAAATATCATACTATGTTGATAAGCCCTTTGCAATGGGTGCTTCATACTCACCCTCACTTTTTGAAAATTTTTCATCATTCAGGGTGTGGTTACAAAAAACAAAATGCTGGGTCCACATGGACCCCGAAAACTTGCACTTAAGTATTAATAATACTGAAATGCAATGTCTGAGTCAAATGATTTAAGACTAAGTTTATTTTGAAGATCTACTCATTCATCTATGCAATGGGACGCCCCAAAGCACCTTTAAATACTCCATTATCTATAGTTTGTAGAGCCATATATCCTATTGAAACAGAAGTGGTGAGCATGTATTAGCAAACTTTTCATGGTATATTGATGACGCTCTTAGCAAATGAGCTAACAAGCCATCGTTGGTAGAGAAGCGATAGATATCATCTAAAGGTGTTGAATATTCATCCTTGTCTACCTGGAGAACTGAGTTGTTAAAATTTCAAAACAAATATAAAATCGTAAATATACCATTCTGATGCTATCCGCTAGGAAAGCGATGGACACCTTTCGGACCTAACACCTACAGGTCATATCTATCGCTTCTCTATTAACCTTGGCTTGTTAGCTCGATTGGTAAGAGCACCATGCTATACTTTGATTACCACCAAATAGGTGGGAATTATTCGGTTGTTATCGTTACGCACATAAAAGTAAACCAAATGTACTTGAGCGTTTGCACAGAATCGCGCGCGCCACGCATAACATACACACTGCGTCTCTTGCATTTTGTCTTGTGCCTACATTGTTCCATATCATTTCGCACTGTTATCAGGTCTGCCTATTTGGTGGTAATCAAAATATAGTAATACGGAGGTTGCCGTTGTCGTGCCATCTCCAGCCAATGATTAATAAATATTTATCCATGTCTACCTGGAGAACTAAGTACTGTACTGACCCTAGTATAGTCCCACCTGTTTTTAACCTGAAATTAGCTTGAATTTAGGGGGTGGAATTATAATGGGAACTTCACCCGAATGTGAAACACACGAGCATCAACATTTCTGCCTTTTAGAGCTAATCTTATTCCAGATATTTTCAAGTGTTATATGAGGTGTATGATCAACAAAGACATGTAAATGAACTACAGCATGAACCTAATTAATTTTGTGAAGAAAAAGCACAAGCTACTACTACCAAAACAGTAATGATTGTAACAAAAATTGCATGTAATCTATTGCTTTCCAGCAAAAAAATTATGGTGGGATTATAACAGGATTTACTTCTATTCTTCAGATTCTTTGAAAACTGGGGGTGGGATTATAATCGAGCATGGGACTATACTCGGGTCAGTACAGTAGTTAAAAATTGTATAAATAACATTTAACTATCTGTTTGCCATGGGGCAAACTAATGTGTTTCTCCCCTAGGGGACAAATAATTATGACTAATAAGCACCAGGCTATGTTTTTAACAGACTTTTCACATACCTCTTTTGAAGACTGAGATTCACCTTGATCCTGGGCAGAACATTCTGCATGATAAATGAATCAATGCAACATGGAAGTCAATGCTATTTTAAAGTGAATAAAATGTTTTAGTATATCGTCATTCATATTCTTGTTTCATGATTGTTAAAGTGCACCCCATGATCAAATATAAACATACCATTCTGCAAAAAAAAACTATTTACGGCTCTCAAAAGAACTATTAACGGCTCTCAAAAGAACTATTACGGCTTCGAAAAAGACTATTTACGGATTTCAATTTTAGCACAATGTCCGCCCTGTGTAGCATGAATCATCAAAACAAATTGTTAACAGGATCCCGCGAATGCAGTGAGCCGGCAGTGAGTGACGGTACGGGTACAATCAGCCAATTCCAGCGTTTAAGTGCTCAAGAAATGACAAGTGTGAACACTAAAACGCAGATTACGACTCCTTTCCATGTTTGATGGGGTTTAGTCATTTAATTAAGGGAAACGACAACACTGGCAATATAGACGGTCGTCAGATGGTCATTTGGCTAGGCAGCTAGGCTAGGCTAGGCTAAATCTCAATTTTACCCTCATTTGTAATAAAATCTTTAACCAATCAATGAACAATGTATAATATAATGACGTATATAAAACAAATATATACTGCCTTTATTTCGAGCCTCCTGTTCAAACTATGGTCCCTCGGTGACTGCAATAGTGCTATTTTTGCTTCGGGGCTGTCGCCCACTCAGGCAAATAGCACTATTGCAGTAACCTCGGGTCCATAGTTTAACAAGAGTCCTCTTTCATATATATTTGTTATACTAGAGTAAATATGGGCTTTTCCTTCCTAAGTCAGTGACTCAGTGTGTTATATAGGTTATGTTTACCTCGTATGTATTGGCGTACGCAATTGATTAATACACGTCACATGACCATGTATAAACAACAGTTTATGCATGGCTGCCGTGACAAACGCCAAAAGTGGTAAAAAATCATGCAATTTCAGACTGAATTTGATATTTAATGATTTAATCTTGTAAGTAATAGTTAGTAAAAAGTACGGTATACATGAACAGGGTTCATTCATATATATTTGGGTATGAGCGTTGTTTATGCCCTCAGGCATAAACAAGCATTATACCCATGAATGAACCACAAAGTCACAGCATTAAATCAAGGACATTTGATTCAAAGCACTGGCATACATGCACATGCGCATATAAAGGTGGTATGAAAAATGCACACACAAAACAAATGTCTGAATGCACTAATGCCAGTGACTCCAGAAGGATGAAGAGACTATAAATAGTTGCAACATGGTAGTTACAAGAGCATCAATGATACAGAAGCTCACCAGCACTTGGATGGCCTGATTTAATTAAGTTTTCATCTTGATTGAATGATATGACCCCAAAACCCCATTTTTGGCAATGATATTTCAATCCATTTTGATGTGAGAGCTAAACACATGACTTTGCAAGCTACATTGAGAATTAATACTGGTCCACCAAAATGGGGCACATTTTAATTCATAACAATCAAATGAAATATCATTTAGCCCTAAGATTTCACAGGGTAAATGAGACAAAAAGTAGCTTTCATCAGATATCAAAATATTAACCACTTCCAGTAAAATCTGGGATTCTGGAGATGAGGCTTATTAATTAATATTAATATTAATTTTACACAGTACTCTATTTTTTAGCTCTTACATCAAAATGGATTGAAATATCGGCGCAAAACTTTAATGATGGGGGTTTGGGGTGAATGCTATTCTATCAAGATGAAAACTTTTATATAATGAAATCGGGTCATCCCCCTTTAAGGCATCAAAAACCTAATATTTATATTGAACTAATATTTAAAGTGACAGGAGGAGATTTTTTAGGATACGAATTTCTCTCAAATTCCACAGGATCGATTGTAGACCACCTACCAAGAACGTTCGAAGGTTTATTGGACAAACAAGTACTAAAGAAAACCGCAAACCTTGTTTTGAACTTGCCTGACTATCATAATTGTCCCCATAGAACACCATGCTTTGACTTTCTGTCGTGCACGACAGTAAGTACTAAATCATCATATTATTACATAAAGACGGCGTATTCGGCCTATTCACTTCAGGTGTGATCTAATGCATTGGAAAGCATTCCAAATATGCAAAAAACCTGGGTTTGAAAAAAATTGGGGGCGCTTCTTTCTGGAAATCTCCTCATGTCTCTTTAACCAAATGTGTAACATGTAACCAAGGGCTCAATGCAGCAGTGTTCAATTTCTAAGTTTGTCTGAATTGAGAATTTTGTGATATCAATGCAAGCTGGCAACACTGTCCTCTCATAATGTTGAAAGAATGAAAATTTATTTATCCACCTTTTAATTGGACTTTTTGGTAGTACGGCTCTCTTCGACATTCCACAAGTTGCTCGTTGATACGATGTGTGATGTGCAAACTGCCATTGAGGTCATCATCTTTCCTGTCCAACACTTTCAGTACGTCTGCAGCGTCCTTGAATTTAATCCGCATGAAATCATCTTGCCATATTTTAACAAAAGTGATATCTCCATACTTTCTAAAATAGTTTTCCACCTCTGTCTTGTCCATGCAAGGTCCAGGAAACTTAAGGTACACTGTGTTGGCATCTGTTTGCTGTAATATCAACAAAATATATCAATGATAAAGGTAAAAACTTTTAATCTCCATTCTTAATCAGTGAGTGGGGTTTAGTGAGCGCATGTGTATAAAGTTACACAGTGCACACAGCTAGTATGGGTTGCTTCAATTTTTAAAGTATGGTCATATTTTGGCCTTTCAGCTATTTTGGCAGTGGATAGCAGCTGCGCCGGCACCTACTGCTCAAAATATTGGATTGCCCATCCAATATGATATTAGATGGGAAAAACAACAAATCCTACCTTTTATTCTCTAATTGTTTTACACTTGGATACAACCAAACAATAAATAGGCTACATCAATATAGGCTGTTTGAAAAAACTGAACTGGAGGTGATGGTGTAGTAGCTCATACAACAACATACAGCTGAAAGGTCTGATAGCCTTCATTTTTGCAACCCCTTTCTGATCAGTACTATGTAAATTTGATCGATCCACTAACATATTTTCCGAATTTCTGGACAATGGTCCCAATGACTTTAGCCAATTATTCATGGACATTCATACTACCTGCTTGTTAAAAGAACCATGTAAAGGGTCACCTATTGATCTTAAATAATTTGCCTAGCTGTATCTATCACAAAGAGTAACAATTTTGGACAATGCAAGCAAAATTTTAATCACTCAAAATAACTGGTGGACAGAGTTATTGCAAAAGAGGTTTAGAAAGAGTTCTACAATAGATTTGACATTAACAGATCATTAAAGTAATCATTAAATTATTTCATATACAGGTGCATCGTCAGCATCACAACAGTCACAGTGGCAATACTGAGTAAATCAAGCTTCAAATCAAGTTTATTTCCCACTCACAAAAAATCAAAACTACACAACCAATTTCTTCAAGGGAGTACCTTTGAAGTACCTGTAAGTAGCCACGGAGTTACCACCCGCATGGGTACCGCATCGTCGGCTGCAAAAGTGGGGGTAATCATCCACCTAGGTGCACAAGCAGTAGCTTAACCACTAGTCACCCAATGTGGGAGTACCAGCGTGGGTACTCCCATGCAAATGAGCTTTGAGCTCTGTGTGATTATTTTAGTAACTTCATTATTTAACATTTTGGTCACATATGTGCTTTTACACAAATGTCATATATAGGGGTTTTTGGTGATGCTCAACTAAAAAAATAGATGTTACTAAGCTTGAAAATGATCAGAAAGTCGTAAACAACAATGGAATGTTTGGCGCCCTCTATGGTCCAAAGTGCTGCCTACTAGGCAGCCGTTAGGGGCATACCTGTGAAGGTACTCCGGAGGAGTAGCTGCAGTGGTACTCCACTACTGATGGCTTACATGGGTATCTGTCGGTCACCTAACTGGCAACTGCATAGTACACTATAGGATGGGTACTGCTAAGTAAACATAGCTGCTATCCACCCAGTGGCTTGGGTACCTCGCAAATAGTTAGTTTTAGGTATTGCATTAATAATGCATCAAGGGGGTACCCTTGGAGTAGAGCTAAGAGTACACATGGAGTAGCCTAAGCTCTGGGTTACACTGTGAGTAGGAAACTTGCTGTGTAAAAAAAAGGACACACCAGATGGGAAGGATAGTAAAAGACCAGTTCTAACAAAGTTACATGTTAAAGATGCTGGTTTCCAGTGTAAGTGTATCATGTCCTTTACCTGTTATGAGAGTCTGGCAAGTGCACTCGCTCCCCATCAAGTTTCGAGTAAACAAACTTGCGGTTTTGATGGTAGAAGCAATAATGCATATTACAATGCCTTATTTACTACTATGTGTAATCATTAAAATGACAGTTTCTTGCATTTATCTTTACAAAGAAGTGGATTTGAATTTAAAATTTCAGGACGACAATGACAAAAATACAGTTTTTCATCTGATATAAAATGTATGCTACTTCAGGGTAGATCAGGGGGTCCCAAAGGTGATTGGAGCAAATACCTTTAATATAGCATCCTAAATCAGACAGTTTTAGGCTAATTTTTGGATAATTTTAAATGTCATTAATTAAACAGCAAAGTTAAGCATAATTTATAAACAATAAGTAGCATGAATTTATTTATTATTCTAGGCTGACAAAGCAATGGATCACAAAATGCCAAATGCCCCTTTAATTTATTGTACAATTTTAGTGTGCATTGGGATATTCTTAAACATACATTTACCATTTTTTCTACATGGTCCACAGCCCACTTGTTCTCCATTGATGCGGTGCTGTTTCCAACCAGCTTTATTTACAGGGACATCTTCCTTCATAAGACTTTCAACATCCTTCAGCAATTTGAATGTTACAAAACCATGATTTTTGCTCTTTCCAAAATATGTGACGATAGAAACATCCACAATTTCACCATATTTACTGAAGTAACCATGTAGATCTTCCTCGGT
>JAMKCH010007434.1:0-63658 GCA_023653785.1 Ophioderma brevispina | reverse complement strand
TACAAAACTGCATTACATTCTAAAACTGCATTTACATTCTAAAACGGCATTTACATTCTTAATAAAAATGCATTTACATTCTTAAAACTGCTTTACAACTGCATTTAATTCTTAGAACTGCATACATTACTTAAAACGCTTAAAAAACTGCATACATTCTAAAACTAATCGACATTGTAAGACTGCATTTCCCTTCTAAAACTGCATTTACATTCTAAAACTGCATTTCAAAACTGCCCTTAATTCTTAAACTGCATTACAAACTGCAAATATATTCTAGTACTGCATACATTCTAAAAAATAAAAACTGCATTTACAAAACTGCATTTACATTCTAAAAAGCATTTACCCCCAAACTGCATTTGACATTCTAAAACTGCATATACAAAACTGCATTTACATTCTAAAACTGCATTACAAACTGTAGTTGCATTCTAAAACTGCATCTACAAAAACTGGCTTTTACATTCTTTTAAGACTGCATTTTACAAAACTGCATATAAATTCTAAATGCATTGACATTATCAGACTGCATTTACCTTCTTAAACAGCATTTTACATTCTAAAACGGCATTTTACAAACTGCACTTCCATTCTACAAAACTGATACCAAACTGGCATTTACAGTCTACATGCTTTACACAACTGAGTATAGTACCAACAGCCGATGAGTCACTGAATTAGGTGCTAGAAAATAGGTCTGAAATGACAGATTGATGGATGCAATGCTTGTTCAGAGCAGAAAAAAAAAAGCAAAATAGTCATGAGAAAGCACGGGAAATCAAGCACAAAGTATTATCACTTTCAATATATCAAGAAAGAATAGGCTGGTTGTTTAGAAGTACAGCATTCACCGGAACCACCTGGTTGTCTGCTCTCATGGTGAAATGAACTGAAGGACAAAGGAACCAACTTACCAAAGGACCCTTGCCCATCCTAACGTGTTCCGCAAAATAGATCCAACACATGCAAATACACCAAGAAAACTTTATAATTCTAACCATTCTGGCCATAACCTATAAGGACCTAATGACGACCCCACTCTTGAGGGTAAATGTGGGGACTATCTGAAAGGACCATAACATCCAAGTGGAATGAAAATGTATGTGGAAACAGCTGGGCATTAGCTGATGCCTAGTATGTCCAGCTAGCCATCTCATGACTTCTTGCAGATGGACACAAAGTGGATCTGGGAAAGTGATGATATCATATAAAGGTATGGGACAGCTAGTTATAGGGAGACGCATGGCTGGCGATCTTTATGGTATATCGTGGTTTAATGGGAAACGCATCAGCTGGACTAGTAATTCAAAAGTGAAAATTCATCTGTTATTAAAACAGTCACCAGATAACTTTGCCAATAACCACGCTGGTGGTTTGCAGTTATTCGCTGTGTGCATTGTTATGAGCTGGTATTTATGATGGTGTAGGGGAATTATGTGAGGCGCTAGATGGAAGTGAGTAACCTGCCGGATGAAAGCATACGATTGGCTGTAGGGAGTAGCAATATGGAATTGTAATAGACTGCTATTGAGGAAGGGTTGTTACCGAGTTAGAGACAAAAAACAGGGGCTCCTGGATGATTGACTCCTCAGAATTTCCATTGCATCCACCCTGTGTGACTTCTGAAGAATGGCCCTTAAAGACCATGCTTCAATGGGGAATGAATAGCTCCATCCCATGTGCCACCAAAAGATATCCTGTTTGCCTCGTCTGGCTGTATGAGGAGAGAATATCCAACTCGGACAAAAAAGGAAAGTGCCCAGGTGAAGTGTACAAGACGCAAGCAGGCGTGTTACTATAGGCACATCTCGTATATGACGGATGATAACAAGATGAGGGTTGCAAGTGGAGGCTTACCGTAGGTCAAATATACATGAGGGACAAAGATCCAACTCGGATTAAAAAGACCTGTGTAGATGGAGCGTATTACCCAAAGCATACTACATAAGAGAATAAACCAAATTCCGGGGAAAAGATGCGAAGGAACTAAGAAATGGTGTTTTTGTACAAGGATGAGCCCTACTATAGGCCAGCAATAAAGTGAACATAAATTAAAGATACTCCACCCGATTACAATGTGTTTTTTTTTAAATTCTTGAAAATTATATATACATGAGGGGAAGATATGACTTGGAAGAAGTGAGAAAGAAGAAAGAATAGAGTGATGGTATTTAGGCAGAGGCATACTCGTACAGCATATCTATGTGAAGGAAGATCTGAAATCAGATTTGAATGGCAGAAAACAAAAATACATAGGCAGAGCCATACCATTGCTAGGTAGACAGTGGTTTATCACGGACTCAATAAAAATGTACCAAAAACGAGGCAGTAGGTCCAGCGTTACGTAAGCCGTTACATATAGTACAAATTAAAAAGGGAGAGGACGATCTGTAAACACGGAAAGCAGGAGATGCATTGCTGAAGAAGCCAATCCAATAGGGCCAGCTAATGACCAATCGAGTAGCCAGTAGCCACCATTGCATAAGGAAACCCATTGTACAAAGTGTAGGTAAACCGAACATAATAGGCCAAGATCCCAACTTGTGTTAAAGTATGGTGTAGGTGGGGAGAAGCTCATAGGCAGCAAAGTGGGCATTGGCATTGCCAAACTCACAACAGAATGAAACCAGGTGATGTTCTAGCAGGGACTGGTACCAGGAAACATATGATACACAGACTAAAATGAGAAGGGAAGATCCAAAAGTAGATGACGGGTGATGTGTGGCAGAGCCGTCCACAATAACCCAACACTTAAATTCCATTTGTAACACAAGCTCTGATATCTGACATAGCCTATTCACATAAATAAGTAAGATAGAGGGCTAGCAACTTTTTTTAGTGGAGATGTACAACAATAAAGAGGTGAAGCTGACCTATGTGGCAGAAGTGATAGTCTAGGTAGGCTTTGCATATAAAGAATAAGGTGATGGTGTTGGTACACCGACATAAAAACAAGAACGGTTGGTGGTGTAGGCGGGGGTGTACCCTACAACACGGAGGTGACAGCATAAATGGGCAATACCATAAAACCAAAGTGATGGAGACAAAGGAGAGCCATACCATATCACAAAACGATGGTGTATGTAGAGCCACATTATATACCAATAAGATAAAGGTGTAGGCTTAGGACCCTACCAGTAAAAAGTATATATTGGCCCCCCACTTTCCCTCCATGGTTTTACCATATAACAGGAGCGATGTAGGCGGGACATACCCCGGTGGACAAAAAAAAAAATGGTGGCCTAGCAGGCAGAGCTTCCATGACATAAGGTGGTGTAGGCGGGGACCATACTATATCAACAAAGGTGATACGTAGCAGGGAATGTCTTATAACAACCGTGATGGCGACAAGTACAATATGTGACACACCAAAATAAAGAAGTATGACGGAGGTAGCCATAAAACAAAAGTGAAAGCATAGGTGGGACCGTACAAACAAAAGGAGATGGCCCCAGTAGAGCTGCAAAATTAATAGAACTTTTAATTTTGCCAGCATCATTATATGATCAACTGGAATTGGCTATCAAACAATTAGCAAAATATAGAGGATCGATGGGACAAACATTGCAGACCACTAACCAACTGTGCCAACGGCAGACAATGGATTTAGGGAACGAACAGGGCATATAAACCATGCAAATTAGACATGAACAAATCAGCATGTGCAGAAAGAGACCAGTCAGTAAACAGTTATAACATGAACAGATGCCGTATAGTTATACTGAAATAACTTAGAGGCATCACCATTGCTCTTTATACAATGAAATTGTATGCCATGAGCTTATGGGCAAATGCTGGAATACCAAAAATGCATGTTGTCAGAGTTGCTTCTGTATGTTCATATTGCTTCTGTATTGTGCTATTTTTTTTTATTTTGCAATAGTGGAGCAAATGCAAGTCATAGTTGGCTGGTGTTGCCACAACCCCCATAAAGCAAGTGCTGGCCTAATGGCCTCAGCAGAGCTGTATCACATACAGAATGTCAGTGTTGATGTATTGGTCTAGAGTACAGCATATGACATGTTGAGGTATCAGCCAAGACAAACACCATACTAAATACATGATAGGGGAAACCTGTGGATGAGCGTGGATCTACACTCCCAACAGAATGGTAAATAGAGAGTGCCATTTTATGCTTTATGGTTTGGTATACCTGTGTAAAACGTGATGCAGATGGATTAGCTGAGCAGAACTGTTACCATAACCTTAACAAGGGGGAACAGGGTTAATTTAAATGAGGATGGGCTAGGCATTGCAGCATGCGTATAGTGAAATAAATGGTGCACCGGTGTAATGATGCCTAGCAAAGCTTGATCATAACCATAAAGCAAATAGCAATGTAAAGATACGTTACAGCTGTAGCGGAACATACCAAAAAATAACAAGGAGAAAAAGTTAGGTTCGGCTTACACAATCGAAATAGTGTAAAGAAAAAAAAAAGCAAATTGATGTATAGGCCAACCTGCACTATACCCACAGAACTACGGAAGGGTAAAAGAGAGTAGGCCTAGTTTGCACCTCATGTATTGGCATGGCATACTGTTGGTGTAAGGGAAATTTAGAGTAATGCTTACGATACTCGTATATATAAATAAATTGGCATATCGGTGTTAGCGGAACGTACCATAACTACAGAAGGCCGAATGAGCATAGGCCTAGCTGAACGCATGTATTAAATTATGGTGTATTTACGGTGTTAGCGGAGCTGTGCCCGAAAAAAGGCAACTGTGGAAGTGTGAAATGAGGTAGGGGGGGGGGGGGGGGGGGCGTCGGTGTACTAAGAATTGAAAATACGCCATCTAGCTGGTGTTAGCGGAGTTAAGCCATAACCATATAACATAACTAGGGAAAGGTGAAATGAGCGTAGGTGTAGCGTTAGACGATAACAAATAACTGGGAAGGGTGAAATCAAGTATGCGTAGCAGTACTCGTATATAATCACTAGTGAAGGGTGAATGAGCGTAAGCATAGCAATACACAAATAGTGTGACTAGAGTAATAAATCGGTATTGGTTGGGTTAGCGGAGCTGTACCATTAACCATATCACAGAGGTGGGTGATGACTCGAAGGAGCATAGTGTACATACTAGTATATTGTAAAATATGGGTATTGCTGGTGTAGCAGAGCTGTACCAGAACATAACTCTGAAAGGGTGAAAAGTGCGGAGGTGTAGCCGTACTCATATAATTGTAATAGAAGGCGTATTGATAGTGTTAGTTGACGTACCATTACCATGATTAACCTAGGTTGAGTGCTGACTCCGATGAGCAGAGGCTAGCCATACTCGGTAGTGTAAATAACTATGGTATTGAGGTGTAGCGGGTTGAACCTACCATTAAACATAGGTAGTGATGACTAGGATGAGCGTAGGCTGAGCCCATACTTCGTCTAGTGTAAATACTCTGGTCTTGATGGTGTTAGCCAACGCTATACCATAAACATATAACAATAATTATGAAAGGGTGAAATGAGCATTGGGTAGCGGTACTAGTGTGATAATTGGTGTATTGATGGTGTTATCAAAGTCGTACAATAGCTGGGTTTCATTATAAACATAGATAGAGTGTTGAGTCTGTTGACTCAAATGAGGTAGGCGTAGTGTGCCATACAAGTAAAATATGGCGTATTGATGGTGTTAGCTAGTGGTTTACCATAAACCATATTACGGGATGGTATAATGAGCGTAGGGCGTAGGCCGTATTTATATAGGCGTTATAAATGGGATTGATGGTGTTAGCGGAGCTGGACCATTAACATCAAACATAGGTTGAGTGATGACTCAGATGAGCGTAGGCGTAGCCGTACTCAGTGTGAAATATGGCGTACTGATGGTGTTAGCGGAGCGGCGTACCATAACCAATACATGTAGCAAATCAAACTGTGGAAGGGTGAGATGAGGTAGGCGTAGCCGTATCATATAATGTGAGAAAATGGTGTAAAGATGGGTGTAGCGTGCTGTACCATGTACCATTAAAAACAAATCAGGAAGAGGACAGGGACCTTGACTTGCTTGCACACTTGATCAATAGGGTGCTTCCTTGTTACACTTAGTTAATAACCAATAGACAAGGATTTCACACCGTGAATGATATAGAATAAGTGGGCGCAACTACAAACCAGCGCCACCACAGCAGACGCACTGCGTGACATATGCGAAGGCACATGCTTGTGGCAGGAGGGGTGCGTGCAACATGAAATTAAACATGCACGGATAAAACAACGCCGAACAACTTGTCTCTGAGGTGATGACCAAAAGTATAGTCAGTTAGTAGCCAGGCAGAAGGACCGTGTATCGATCTGATGAGGAGAGCCTTGAGAGTGAAACCGAAACACAACATCCCTACATGCACAGCCGGGACATGAACAAGGTAGGCGACGTTAATATCAGACCTTGACAAACCCATGTTCCCGGAGTCGACCTTTAAGTCCTCCTGGGCGTTTTTAGCCCCGCCCTTCAGGAAGGTCTAGCCATGTTAGTAAGTATCTGGAGACCCTAGGTCAGGTAAAGGTCATGGCTAAGGGCTGATCCAAAGCCTAGGCTAGGATAGGCAATTGCTAGGACATGGTCTTATATGAGCAGAATTGGGCAGGACATGAGACAGCAGCAAGTACAAGCACCAAATACAGAACCCAAAACCCAACCTGACTGAGCATCCCCAGAAAGTTGAGATGAGAAAATAACATTTAACCTGTACTGAAAAAGTACTTCTTATTGGTATACAAGACCCAAAAGTTACACAAAGGCGTAGAAAGAAAAGCATTTGTCGATATGGTGACCACAGGCTGAGAAATGTGCAGCCTCATCCAAATAGGCCAACTGAGGGCGCCAAACAAGAGTGCCAAACATGGGTAGCCAGACAGAGTAGGCTATCCAGATAGAGTTTCAGATGGATGTCCATGTCCAGATGAGTGGCACTAGGATATCCATTGCTTGTCTAATAAAACCAGTTAGGAAACATAACTTCCCCTTTGTAAATGCAGTTTCGAATGTAAATGCAGTTTTAGAATGAAATGCACTTTGGGCTTATTAGGGCAGTTTCTGGATATAAAGTGCCGTTTCAGAATGTGTTCTAGAAATGTTAATGAATTTTAAAAACAAAAAAACACGCGTTTTTTTTTAATTTAAATGTTGTTTTAGAATGTAAATGCCGTTTTTAAGAAGGTAAATGTAAATGCTGTTTTGTAAATACAGTTTTAGAAGGTTAATGCAGCAGTTCTAGATTATAAATGCATGTTTTGTAATGCGGTTTCAGAATTGTAAAATGCAACTTTGTAACTAACAAATTTTAGAATGTTAATGCAATTTGTTTAATGCAGTTTTAGAATGTTAAATTTTCAGTTTTAAAGGTAAGTGCAGTTGTAAATGCAGTTTTAGAATGTAAATGCGTTGTTAATGCAGTTTTCGAATTTAAATGCAGTATTTTAAATGGCAGTTTTAGAAGTAAATGCAGTTTGGATATAAGTCCGTTTTGGAATATAAAGTGCAAGTTCTGAGATATAATGCAGGGTTTTTTCAGTTTCAGTTGCAGTGTAGTTATTTACCATAATGACATTTATTAAGCAATAAAGTATAATATACATTGGTAGGTTGACCGATATGAGCAAGCTCGTACGGCCGGGGGCCACCATATCACAACGACAACATTAAAAACATGACGAAAGCAGGTGCAGACAACAGGACGAGACAGGTGCTAGATGTTTGCATATTCATGATACAATTAGTTATACTTTAAAATACATAATATATTTTCTTAAATTGAGAGACATATTATATTGGCAGATACGATTCATAATCTAAAACAAGATATTTCTTGTAATGTTTCTCACACTGGGGAAGAGTACGAGAATGTTTAATATTATCCGGATAGAATTCCATAACATAGGCCCATGATGAGTATCGTATTCAATGCCAGATTAGTGCTAAAGTAAGATGGGCGTAGTGAATGAGCGGCCCTTGTGGCATAACTTCTCCTAAGAAACATTCAATGCGAAATAATGTTGTGTATTGTTCTGCGCATTGTCAATCGTGAATTAGAGGGAATATGTAAAACCACCAACACCAACCCCCAAAGTCGCCTCATCACAAGTGTAGGGAGTATCAGAGAACCAATTTGCCCGAACGGGGAAAGCAACTGCCTCCAACCCTGGTTGGGATCTGATGGCCAACATGGACTTTAGCGTAGTCAGAATGACTTCCAAACCCACCCAGTCTGTAAGCGAGAAGGGGTCTAGAGAATCACCTAGCGCTGACGGCCGCTCCGCCCCGACGCAATGCTTTCCCAAGGGGAGAGAAGATGAAGAAAAATATTTGCAAAAACCCAGGAAGGTGGTGGTGGGAAGATTTGCATCTATGGTGACCACAAGGCTGAAAAAATGTGCAGCCTAATCCAAGTAGGCCAACTGAGGGCGCCAAACAAGGTTGCCAAACATGGGGAGCCAGAAAGATTAGGACATCCGATAGAGTTCAGTAGGATGTCCAGATAGAGTGGCCCTAGGATATCCATTGCTTGTCCAATAAAACCAGTTGAAAACCTAATCCCTTCCCTTATTGTTCTGCGCGCATTGTCTATCGTGAATTAGAGGGAATATGTAAAACCCCAACCCACCCCCCAAATCGCTCCCAGCACCAGTGCAGCGAGATAAGAGAACCAATTTGCCCGCACGGGGAAACAACCGCCTCAACCCTGGTTGGGAATCTGATGCAACAATGGCAATTGAAGCGGAGCAGACGGAACTTTCAAACCCAACCAGGTGGGAAGCGAGTAGGGGTCTAAGAGAAGGCACCTATCGCTGACCCGCTCGCCCCCAAATTGGCCCAAAGAATGTGGTTGAAGGGGTATTGATTAATTATTATGCATGGAATCCATCCCTGAGATGCAGGACGATTATATTGTAAAATAAATAAATGACTTCAATTACAGCATACCCTCCATCGGTAGGCACCCCTAGACCCAAAACAGTGAGCACGAAGCCCTACTATTATGATCAAACCGTAAGAATGCAGGCGACAACCATACGCTCTTTGACTTGGTTGAAATATAGCAGATTGTTAATTCCATGGTAAGATCCATGTTAAGATGTACAATACCAAATCCAAAAACATGCACTGTGTATCTGGTCAAGCTAGGAAGTTTATCGCATGACCGAACTAGGGCATGGCTTTGTCTTGATTATGACAAATAGTCAATTCAAATTAATGCTGCTAGGGGTGTGGGGAGAAGCTCATCATGGTGAAAACATTAATCAAGTAATGCACCCAAAACTCAGACAAGGCAGTTCGGAAAAACTCGGAAGTGAAGCTAGCAAAACTGCGAGCATCAGCAACAAGATTGGAGTCGCAATTGGTAATCAGAAGGCAAAGTACCAGTGTGTGTTGAAGTAGCACATTAGCTACTGTGCATATCCAGCATATTTGGGCATTGGCTTTATTGAGCCAAGTATGCTGAATATGAAGCATATACGTGGGCTCTAAAGACAGGGATGAATACCATAGGCAAACAAAAGTGGGCCTGAAGCAGGTAGGAACTATATGCTGCAGTTAAAATAAAACTTCGTCCCAGGGGCCAAATACCAGTTTGAAGGTGGAGAAGGAAAAGGGGTTCTTAGTGTACTCAGTAACCAACAGCCAATGAGTTCCACTGAATAGGTGCATTAAAATAGGTCTGAATTGACAGAGATGATTGATGGATGCAGTTGCTGTTAAAAATCAGAAAAAAGAAAAAATAGGCAAAATGTGAAATCAAGCACACAAGTATCATCACTTCCAATATAAGGAAAGAATAGCTTGGTTGTTTAGAAGTACAGCATTCACGGAGACATCTGTGTTGGCTGCTTCGTGGTTAGAAAGGAGGACAAAGGTCACACTACCCCAGGACTCCTGCATCCATGTGTCACGAAAAATAGATCACCACATGCAAGTACACCAAGCAACTTCACAATTTATACCATTCTGGGCCATAACTATAAGGACCTCTGGACCGGAACCCCCACTTTTGAAGGGTCTGTGGGACTATCTGAAGGACATAACATCCAAGTGGCATGAAAATGTGGGAAGTATGTGGCAACAGCCTGCATTAATTAACCATTAACCCCACCTCCCGGGAGGGACTGAAAGGAGCTGAGGGCAAGAGGGGAAGGGAACAAGAAAAGTCACAATTTGGGTGGGATTCGAACCAGGGCCCTTGGGGCCCAGCCCCATGACCCGCTATAGCATGCTACGGCGGTGTGCTGGCACGGCCAAGCGATTTCGTGCCCATATGAGTTTGGTTTGAATGACGTCATCGCTACTGTCTGGACAGATTTTGAGTGCATTTTCTTCACTCAGTGCCGTGAGGCCTTTTGTGAGATTTGTGTGTTGGGTTTGTAATGCTTAGGCCTAGCATATTACCTACAGACCACACCCACCCAGTACCAAAAATGATGACCCCCCCTACCACATACTCAACTCCACAGCTATCCCTCATGACTTCTTGCAGATGACAAAAAGTGGATCTTGGGAAATTATGCGTGACCCAGGCTGAAAAAAATGTGGCAGGCCTAATCCAATAGGCCAACTGAGGGCGCCAAACAAGGGTGCCAGACAGGGGGAGCCAGACAGAGTAGGACATCCAGAGAGAGTTCAGTAGGATGTCCAGATAGAGTGGCCCTTCCTAGGATATCCATTGCTTGTCCAATTTTAAAAACAATAAACCAAGTTAGAAAACCTAACTTCCCTTAAAGTTTATAGGAAGAACGTTGTTGAGAAACTTGTACATTATAAAATCGCCGATTTGGTATTAATGTGTAATAAGTTTTAGATTTTAGAATGTTAATGCAGTTTTTTTTTAATGTTTGCAAGTTGTAATGTTTGAGTAGTTTCAGAATTTAAATGCCAGTTTAAGCATGCTTAAAAGCAGTTTTTTTAGAATGTTAAATGCAGTATTTTTAAATTTTTCTTTTTTTAAATTTTTCTTTTTATGCATTTTTGTAAATACAGTTTTAGGAATGTAACATAGAAGTTCAGAATGAATGTAATGCACTTTTGGACTATAAGTGTATGTAGTTTTGAATAGCGAGTTCAGTTTTAGAATGTAAATGCAGTTAAAGAAGTAAGGCAGTTTTTTGTAAATGCAGTTTTTAGAAGTAAATGCAATTAGAAGGTATGACAGTTTAGAATTAAAGCAGTTTTGAAATGCAGTTTTAGAATTGTAAATGCAGTTTGTAAATGCAAGTTTTAGAATGTAAATGCAGATAAGAATGTATAAAAGCAGTGTTTAGAATTGCTAAATGCAGGTTGTAGAATGTAAATGTACTTTTTTTATTTTTTTCAGTTTTTTAATTTTTTGATTTTTTTCAAAAGCAAGTTTTTTAGCATGTAAATGAAGTTTTAGAATGTAAATGTAGTTTGTAAATAAATGCAGTTTTAGAATGTAAAATGCAGTTTTGTTGTAAATGCCGGGAGTTTAGAATGTAAATGCAGTTTAAGAACTTGTAAAAAAGCAGTTAGTTTAGAATGTAAATGCAGAGTTTTTTAGAATGTAAGTGCCAAGTTTTCGAGTGTATATGCAGTGTTAGAATGTAAAGCAGTTTTAGAATGTATATCAGTTTTAGAATGTAACGCAGAGTTTTGTAAAATGCGAGTTTTAGAATGTTAAATGCAGTTTTGAAAATGCAGTGTTAGTTTAAAATTGGAAAATGCAGTTTTGCAAATACAATCTATCCAATCATATTAATATTTAATCACATAATACAGCAAAAGACGTTTTAAAAATAAAAGGTATTACAATGAGAAGATAAATGTGATATTTAGATGTTTTATAACATGATCATAATTAAACAGTTTTAGAATGTAAATGCAGTTCAAGAATGTAAATGCACTTCTTGACTATAGGTGTAGTTTTGGAATATAAAGTGCAGTTTTAGAATGTAAATATAGTATAAGAATGTGAAAGCAGTTTTGTAAATGCAGTTTTAGAATAGAAATGCAGTTTAAGAATGTAAATACAGTGTTAGAATTTAAATGCAGTTTTAGAATGTAAATGCAGTTTTGTAAATGCAGTTTTAGAATGTAAGTGCAGTTTGTAAATGCAGTTTTAGAATGTAAATTCAGTTTTAGGATTTAAATGCAGTTTTAGAATGTAAATGCAGTTTTAGAATGTAAACGCAGTTTTAGAATGTAAATTGCAGTTTTGTAAATGCAGTTTTAGAATGTAAATGCAGTTTTAGAAAGTAAATGCAGATTAAGAATGTAAATGCAGTTTTAGAATGTAAATGCAGTTTTGTAAATGCAGTTTTAGAATGTAAATGTAGTTTAAGAATGTAAATGCAGTTTTAGAATGCAATGCAGTTTTAGAATGTAATGCAGTTTTGTAAATGCAGTTTTGGAATGTAAATGCAGTTTGGTAAATGCAGTCTTAGAATGTAAACGCAGTTTTAGAATGTAAATGAAGTTTTGTAAATGCAGTTTTAGAATGTTAATGCAATTTTGGACTATAAATACAGTTTTAGAATTTAAATGCAGTTTAAGTATGTAAATGCAGTTTTAGAATGTAAATGCAGTTTTAGAATGTAATGCAGTTCTAGAATATAATGCAGTTTTGTAAATACAGGGTCAGAATGTAAATGCAGCTTTGTAAATGCAATTTTAGAATTTTAATCCAGTTTTGTAAATGCAGTTTTAGAATGTAAATGCAGTTTTGTAAATGCAGTTTTAGAATGTGAGTGCAGTTTGTAAATGCAGTTTTAGAATGTAGATGCAGTTTTGTAAATGCAGTTTTAGAATGTAACTGCATTTTTGTAAATACAGTTTTAGAATGTAAATGCAGTTCAAGAATGCAAATGCACTTTTGTACTATAAGTTTAGTTTTGGAATAGCAAGTGCAGTTTTAGAATGTAAATGCAGTATAAGAATGTAAATGCAGTTTTGAAAATGCAGTTTTAGAATGTAAATGCAGTTTTAGAATGTAAATACACTTTTGGACAGCAGTTTTGTTTATATAAAGTGCAGTTTTAGAATGTAAATGCAGATTAAGAATGTAAATGCAGTTTTAGAATGTAAATGCAGTTTTCTAAATGCAGTTTTAGAATATAATGCAGTTTTAGAATGTAATGCAGTTTTGTTAATGCAGTTTTAGAATGTAAATGCAGTTTTATAAATGCAGTTTTAGAATGTATATGAAGTTTTGTAAATGCAGTTTTAAAATGTTAATGCACTTTTGGACTATAAATACAGTTTTAGAATTTAAATGCAGTTTAAGTATGTAAATGCAGTTTTAGAATGCAGTTTAAGAATGTAAATGCACTTTTGGTTTATAAATGCAGATTTAGAATTTAAATGCAGTTTTGTAAATGCAGTTTTAGAATGTAAGTGCAGTTTGTAAATGCAGTTTTAAAATGTAAATACAGTTTTAGAATTTAAATGCAGTTTTAGAATGTAAATGCAGTTTTGTAAATGCAGTTTTAGAATGTAAATGCAGTTTTAGAATGTAATTTAGTTTTGTAAATGCAGTTTTAGAATGTAAATTCAGTTTTGTAAATGCAGTTTTAGAGTGTAAATGAAGTTTTGTAAATGCAGTTTTAGAAAGTAAATGCAGTTTTGTAAATGCAGTTTTAGAATGTAAACGCAGTTTTGTAAATGCAGTTTTAGAATGTAAATGCAGTTTTAGAATGTAATTTAGTTTTGTAAATGCAGTTTTAGAATGTAAATGCAGTTTGGTAAATGCAGTTTTAGAATGTAAACGCAGTTTTGTAAACGCAGTAAATGCACTTTTGGACTATAAATGAAAATTTGGAATATAAAGTGCAGTTTTAAAATGTAATTGCAGTATTAGAATGTAAATGCAGTTTTAGAATGTAAATGCAGTTTTAGAATGTAAATGCAGTTTTAGAATATAAATGCACTTTTGTAAATGCAGTTTTAGAATGTAAATGCAGTTTTTAAATGCAGTTTTAGAATGTAAATGCAGTATAAGAATGTAAATGCACTTTTGGACTATAAATGCAGGTTTGGAATATAAAGTGCAGTTTTAAAATGTAATTGCAGTTTTAAGAATATTAATGCAGTTTTAGAATGTAAATGCACTTGTGGACTATAAGTGCAGTTTTAAGAATGTAAATGCAGTCTTAAATGGAACAATCAGTTTTGTAAATGCCGTTTTGTAAAAATACGGTTTAGATTGTATATGCAGTTTTGTATATGCAGTTTTAGAATGTATAATGCAGTTTTGTAATGCAGTTTTAGAATGTAAAATGCGTTTTTCAGAATGTAATGCAGTTTTTAATGGTTTGTGGAAATACAGTTTTAGAATGTAAGTGCAGTTTTAGAAGGTAAGTGCGTTGGTAAAATGCAGTTTTAGAATGTAATGCAATTCTAGAATGTCAATGCAGTTGTAGAATGTAAATGCATTTTAGAATGTAAATGCAGTTTTAGAATGTAAATGCAGTTTGTAAGGCAGTTCCGAGAGTGTAAATGCCCTTTTGGGCTATAAGTGAGTTTTTGGAATGGAAAGTGCCATGTTTTGGAATATAAAGTGCAGTTTTAGAATTTAAATGCAGTTTAAAAAAGTAAATGCCAGTTTTAAATGTAAATGCAGTTTTGTAAATGCAGTTGTAGAAGTAGTACAGTTTAAGAATGAATGAGTTGCAGAATGTAAATGCAGTTTTTTAGAATGTAAATGAGTTTTGTCAATGCAGTTTGTAACATGCAATTTTAGAATGTAAAGCAGTTTGAAAGCAGTTTATTATGCAAAGCAGTTACAGAATGTAAATGCTGTTTTGTAAAGTGCAGTTTATTTATGTAAATGCAGTTTTAGAATGTAAATGGCAGTTTATGTAATTGCAGGTTTTAGAATGAAGCATTCTAGGAATATGCATGCGTTTGTAAATGCAGTTTTAGAATGTAAACGCAGTTTAAGAATGTAAATGCAGTTTTAGGATGTAAAAGCGCTTTGTAAATTGCAGTTAGAATGTTAATTGCGTTTGGCAAATGCGTTTTAGAATGTAAAGGCAGTTTTGTAAGTAAATGTCGTTTTAGATATTGTTTACACTCCAGGGTTTGAGTTAATATACGCCAAAACAACAGAATAAGCTGAGGCTGAGCCAGTTGCTTGCATCATGTGTATCTAGAGTGGGTCTATTTTATTACATGTTACAGATCGAAGTCCAGTTCAATCATCTCTCGGAGGTACAAGGCACAATAAATTGCTCGTCAGAGTCCCATTGCAATTCAACCCCTTGCTAGTTGGGTCCTGCTCTTATAAGGTTTTCGGGTTTAATTCTTACATAACAAGATTAGCAACTTCTCATAGCCATACTTAGCAAGATAGCTTTCTAGGTCAACCTAATTAGCTAAATATAAATAGCCATATTAGCAAGTTTGTTTTCTAGGGTCAATAATTAGCAAGTGAGATTACCTAGGGATCAATTAGCTGGATTAGCAAGCGTCCTTGGCTAGAAGTTTATCTGGCAAGTCAATTAGCAAGTGTAACATAGAGGGACTAGCAAGTGTTGCTTAGCTAGGGAAGTAGCAAAGGTGCTTAGCTAGGGACCTAGCAAGTATCAATAAATTATGAGCTAGACCAATTAGACAGACTTAGCCTGACCTTGCTAGAGACTAGTTCGCTAAGTAAATTGGGAAGATAATGACATTATTGCTGATAGCATGTGCGTAGCTAGGGACTTAGCAGAAATAAACTATGGCTAGTCAATTCAGAGAGACTTAGCTTGATCTTGCTAGTGAGACTTAGGTAGCTAGAATTAGGGGAGCTAATGACCATTATGCTAATTAATGTCACCAATGTCATGAAATGACTTGTAGAGGAACTCATACAACTGTTCCCTCCCGATTGGAACAATGTCCCATTGTTAACACAAATTTGTTTAAAAAAAACTAATGCACAATAGGATGGGAAACAATTTTGGATTTCACAACATTTGATTTACCAAATTCTAAACTCCTGAACAAGGTGTAATGGTAATTCACAGTGTACAAAATAAACTTCACTTGCTATACACCTAGGAAGGTTTTAAAGCAAATATGGGAAATTTAACATTATGGAAGGTGGTATCAAAAATCTTTATCACAAGAACCTAGAGATCACTCAAATAATCTAAGTACAGTCTATACCACTTCCATACTACAATACAATGTGATCATGTCAGTGATCATGTATACAAGCTGCAACAGTCAACCATTGACCAATTAAGTAAGTGTGTTGAAGGTTACCAGTACAATAAAATCAGGGACTCACACTGTCAACAACTATATGTATAAGTTGGACTAAAACAATCTACAATTATTATAGCGTAAAAACTGTAACTTCCCAAACAAGACAGATAACTTTTTGTAAGAACACAAAATTATTGATGTAAGTAGCAGTAATACACACTTATCACTATTACAATACAAAGGCACCAAAATAGACATGAAGTCTACCTGTCTCAATTGTCATTAAACATTATGGCAGACTCTAAGATGTTGTCCAAACATGAGGAGCTTGACTTATGATACATAAATGTCTATAAATGTTTCACGTGAACATTAGTTACAAAATTGATAGTTTCGTTTATAGGTATATTTACACAAGGAGAGGGTGCTTGACACTTTACCATAATTATGATGGCCTACAACAAATGGGTAATTTAAGTATCAGGGCATACATGCCGTACATGTATTTCAATAGCAAAATAGTGTCCAAGCTTACCACAAATACATAATTCACAATGTGCAATTCAAGTTTTGAAGCTAAAATCACCAAAAAAAACTATATAGCATGAGATGAGTAGTGAATTAAAATACCGGATTTAATTGTTCACCCTTGCCTAATGCAGTCCAAGTAAGTAAGGACAACACTCTCAAGTCTACAGTCTCATGTCGGTCAACTAAGGCAAGCCATGATGATTTCAGGGCATGAGGAAAACGGTGTATGGACATGACAAGCCAAAACAACGCACAGGGTAACTTTCTCGAGTTCTGACAGGTGCATATCGGCCAACTAAGGCAAGATGGCAAATGTTCAGGCTTGAAGAAAATTTTGTATGTGCAGTACATTAAGATTCATAATCATAATTACCCCCTATAACTTAACAGCGGCGTATTTTTTCTCACATATTAAATTAAATGGTGTTCATTTTTAACGTCTATGATCTTGTAGAGCTCTACATTCTGATTTCCTGTAGGCGTGAACTTGTATGGTTTTTTTTGGTGGTCCATAACATATAAAACAGTTTTGTATGCGTCCAGGTGAGATGTCCACGTATTCTTCAGTAATGATAGCTTATGGACTGAGGAGGTTGAAAGGCTACGCTTCATGAAGCTGAACTTGTTTAATTAATTGATGGCCTAATATAGTTACGTCCATAGTACGGCATTTAGAGACACGAAAAAACATATGCTCACATAATCCCTTAACATTCACAAACTTCCATTTAGTGCGAGAATTGATGATTAACTGGTTCCTTTGCTGAACCCCTTTTATTCAGTCACTTGATCATACTTGTTAGGTTCTTCGTGTTTCTCACATTGGTAATCGCTGATCCAAAACTCAGCCTTAGCAGTGATCATCAGAATCCTCTCCTGCATGGGCTATTCACTTCTTTAAGAAAACAACACGGATCGTCAAACCCAGTTTGACACTTTGGCACCTCTGTGCCTGGTTACTATTACAGGATCCTTCAGTCAGATCATGCTCCATATCCAGCGATTTTTCCACAGTCAGTGGTTCATGTTAATCCATTACTTACAGAAAAATACAGAATTCCTCTGTAGAATCTTCTTGGATCTTACATGACTATGTCGTAGAAAATCACTCTGGAAATTTGGTGATCATTTCACCATAACAACTTGTGGCCACTCTTGTGCCTGGGAGCGATGCGAATAAAATTGCTTTCTTAAAGTGATCCTCAAACTGATATGCGGAGGCTTTGGGCCCAGGATAGCTGCGCCAGACCTCAGTGTCTGCCAGCTAGTGGTGGCAACTGCTCAATCCGTGCACTGAAACAGTTCCACATAAATGCACGGTTAAGAGCGCATCACCAAATAGGTCAAGGGAACAATGTTAGCAAGAGATTTGAGAAAACTGTCGCATAAAGGAAACTTACATTTAGATTATTGGTGAAAATCACGCCAGGACATGGGTCTTTATGCAAAGATGCTGCACATGCTGGAATTACGGTGGTAAAACTGCTTCATGTTATGGGTAGATCCATATTTTTAACGCAACATGGCTGAGTGTTTAACAAAAATTATCATTCGGACGTGATGATTTGCAATCCCCAACGAGCGTGATGAGTTTTAAGTCAATTTTGTAGGCTCTCTCCTCACAAGTAAAGGTAAATGTATGCCATACCATCTGATCCCACTAATTTAATCACTGAACACCGCTCTGTGCTGCATTGAGGTGTCTGTCCTCTTCCAATAAGTTCTTTAACATATTTCGCTCCATGAGGCAACACAATACAGTAGCACAGATGATGGCAAAGAAAAGGTCAATACCAAAGTCGTAGAAAAGGCATCATCTTTATCATGCGGGTAGTAGCGTGCGTGGAATCTCAGTATCTGGAGCACTAGACAAGCTTTAGTTTTGAAAGCAATGTTAAAGTCCAATTCCCACCGTTTGCCCACCAGTGTACACTCCAGGGTTTGGACGTTAATAATACGAAAACACACAGAATGAAGATTGAGGCTGAGACAGTGCTTGTATTCATGGGTATATAGATGTGTCTATTTTATTACATGTTACAACTGAAGTCCAGTTAATCCTCTCTCGAGGTCCAGTCACAATCAATGCTCTGCTCAGAGTCCATTTGCAATTCACCCCGTGCCTAGTTGGGCCTGCTCCTTATATAGGTTTTCGGGTTTACATTATTACAAAACAGATTAGCCAATATCTCAATAGCATACTCGCAAGATAGCTTCTAGGTCAACCTAATTAGCTAAATCTCAATTAGCCATCCTTAGCAAGTTAGTTTAGGTCAACTAATTAGCAAGTGAGAATACATAGGGTCAATTAGCAAGGGTTAGCAAGAGTCCTGGCTAGAGTTATTCTGGCAAGTCATAGCAAGTGTACATAGCTAGGGACGTCGCAAGTGTGCTAGCTAGGGAATTAGCAAGTGAGCTTAGCTAGGGATTAGCAAGATCATATAAAATATGAGCTAGACCAATAGAGAGACGTGCATGACCTGCTAGTGAGACTTAGTTAGCCTAAGGTAAATTAGGGAAGCTAATGACCATTATGCTAATTAAGCATGTGCTTAGATAGGGACGTAGCAAGAATAAACTGAGCTAGTCTAATAGAGAGACTTAGCCTGATCTGCTAGTGAGACTAGTTAGTAAGTAAATTAGGAAGCTAATGACCATATGCTAATTAGTGTAACCAATGTCATGAAATGACTTGTAGAGGAACTCAACAATATAAATGCAGTTGTAATGCAATTTTAAATGTACATGCAGTTTTAAGAATGTAAATGCAGTTTTAGAAGTAAATGCCAGTTTTAGAATGAACTGCAATTTTAGAAGGTTAATGCAGTTTTAGAATGTAAAATGCCACTTTTGGCTATAAGTGAGTTTAAGGGGGGGTATGGGGTCTGAACTTTGGTAAAAAAATTGTTCCATTGGACGAAATGAGCTAATGGAATGGCGTAATTGTGTAGATTGCAATCTACAAAATGCTTTTTAGTCGATCGCAATCGGACATTCGGTTCCGAGATATGGCTGATCAAAGTGAAGCCGTGTACTCGAAATTTGCCAAAAACCCATAGTCTCCTAATTTATCATGTGAAAAAAATTAAATGGGTTATATTTAAGATATTAAAAGATATATTTATACGCCATTTAAACGCATTTATTTTGGCTAAGTCGAAGTAATTAACTACTCATATTATTTTGTCCATAATTTGTTGTAAGTACTAAATGTACTGGGTAAGTGAGTTTTTATGTATTTTATGTTTTTCTCACCCTGAGATATTGAAGAAAAATTATTTTAAAAATTAATTCAGGGACAATGGATGCCACCGATTTCGATAATCTTTCATGCATAATTATGATATTCAGTATAAAATGAAATTAAAGAAAAATTCCATAGTTCACATCAAAAGCGCCCTGCAATTTTGTCTAAATGTTTAGGTCCATAACTCTTTCGTTGAAATACGCAAACAACTAAACAAAACGAACGTAACTAGAGAACTCTTACATTTATTCACATGAAAAGTTTGGCACCATATTCAGGCACAGTATAAGGCGGAGTGAAACATGAAGCCCGATTTTCAAATTTTGTTCCAATTCCAATTACGCATGAAATTATGTGATTGGTCACCCCCCGATTGCCGTTTGCCATGGCAAACGATCAAAAATCCGGCTTCATGGTTCACTGCGTATTTACCGCCCTTCACCTGCCACCCATTTTCGTTCCCAGTACTAGGTTTGTTATTTAATAATAGAATAATAATACTGGATTTGTAAAGCTCCTAATTGCCAAAGGATAACAAGGCGCTAGAAAAGAGAAACAGAGCAAAGAGATGGAGCGAACCCAACAGCAACTATATTTTGGAAAAGAATGAGTTTGAGAGGCCTGTTGTGAAATGATGCTTTAAAGGGAAGCATTCTTGATGGAGTATGGTAGCACACATTCCACAGCCTTGCCCCAACAATAGAAAAAGCTCTATCACCAATCCCTGCTTTGATTTTCTGAAACCACAATGACCGTGTGCACTTGATGACGGAGGGAATAGGTGGATTTCCTGAGATTGAACAGAATAGAGAGGTTCTAGTTCTAGTGTTTTAGCCAACAGAGCCCTAACGGTGGTTCCTGCAACAGACAAAAATTGACTGATTTGTACAAACTTTGGTACATGGGCTACACTATCATGTGTAACAGGTATATACCACTATTTAGGAAAATTAAGAAATCACTTCAAAGTTCACTGCTTCAACCCCAAACCTCCCTTAAGTGGACTATAGCAAGTGCAGTTTAAGATGTAATGCACTTTGTCTATAATGCAGATTTTGAGTATAAGTGCAGTTTTAGAATGAAAATGCCGTATAAGAATAGTAATGCAGTTCTAGAATGCAATGCTTTTGTAAATGCATTTTTAGAATGTAAGTGCAGTTGGAGCTTGTTAACTAGTTTTATATAAGTTGGATGTTCAGGTAACCATGCCTAAAAACAATGTCTTCCATGAGAGTTGCTATCTCGATGACGGGACGAGGAGTGCTGCGGGCCGGGCGGCTGCCGGTAACAGGCAGCAGGATCTCAAGCTGGTTCTCGGACAGAGTGCATCTCGTGGGTAAAGCCAGCAAGCTCGCAAACTCCTCCTCAACATGACCCAGTTGCCACGTAACTTTGGAAATCAATTATTCAGTGAACCAATAGGTGCAGCAGCAAGGTCTGTCCAACGTAGCTTTCAAAAATCTGGAATTGTTAGTGGGGCAAGTAATTTACTGCCATTATCCTCCCATTTCAAACACGGGGTGCAAACGAAGTTACGACCACGTAGTTTTTCGGGACCTTGCATACTCAAGTTGGGCCATCTCATAGTTTGTTTGCAAAAAATGCACCGTTGGCCACTCCGTGGGTAATGAACTGGGTAATTCAAGGAGGGGTGTTGATAATGTAGTGTACACGGGAGCTGATGCCGTGCAGGCATTCCAAGGTTTAGTGGTGAGACTTTCAGTGTTAAGTTTTCACAGGATAGTTTCATACTCATCCACTATCCACTACAAGTGTTCCCTTCAATCGCTAATTTTGGTTGAGTCAAGGTTGAGCTCAGTATGACAAGGAATTTAGGCTGGCGCAGGCTTTGGATCCATCACGTTCCTGGGCTTCATATGACCCAGATCATTTTCTTGATAAACTGGCCATGCCGGTGTATCGGCAACAGTCCTTTCTTGGACAAGGAGCATATGCGCAAACCCCCCAAAGGTTCAGCCCACGTGTCACAGGGGTTTGTCTCGAGTTCAACAGAGGCAAATGTTCCTTTTCGCCATGTAGATTCCCTCACAGGTGCTCCAACTGTGCAAAGCACGGCCATGGAGCCTCAACTTGTCGGTCTTCGGGAAAAACTTCTTCTGTGTCAAACTCCGTTAACTCGGCATCCAGTGGTCAAGGCAAAGCGGGGAAAGGTAGTTCAGGCCAGGAGGATCAAATTTTCGGCCGAGCTCCTATTCCAATTAATGTGCCTGTATTGCAACAGTGGTTAGAAATGTATCCTAAGATAGAGGAAAGGAAATTGTTGTCAGCAGGGTTTGCGTATGGAGTCAAACTGGGATATCCAGGTCCTCGTTGTCCGCGGGAGTCAGAGTGTTTGCCATCGGCTTTGCAAAATGTAGCAGCGACATGGGAAAAGCTTAATAAGGAGATTCCCTAGGGAGGATCGTAGGGCCGTTTTCTTCTCGTCCTTTGTCCACACATTGCAATGTTCTCCAATTGGGATTATTCCGAAACAGATCTTGGAGTGCCACTATAGCAGTGGAGAAAACCGTTGGACCAGTTCCAGTGCTGACTTTTTTAGGCCTTGAAAAAGATTCGCTTAATCTAATGGTAAAGGTTCCATATGATAAGGTAGTAGCTTTAAAGCATTGCATTCTGAAAGCATGACCTTAAAAGAGGTCCAATCCTTGTTGGGATCGCTATATTTTGTTTGTAAAGCGGTATCGCCTGGCAGAGTGTTTTTGCGTCGATTAATCAACCTTACAGTGGGCGTTTCTAACAGTCGGGCACGAATTAGAGTGGGTGTAGGTGCGAAAAGGGATTTTGAGATGTGGCTCCAATTTTTTGTCCGAATTCAACGGATCAGTCATGTTTTTGGAATCTGATTGGGTCTCAAATTCAACTTTGGAGCTTTTCACTGATGCGGCTCGTTCGGTGGGGCTCGTTCGGTTGTTGCTTCTTTCAAGGGCACTGAAAACAGGGACGCTGGCCACCAGCATTAAGTCTTGAGTCTTGAATTATATCCTTTATTAGTCGCATTACGCCTTTGGGGTCATTTGATGGCAAATAAAAAAGTGAAATTTTGGACCGACAATCAGGCTGTTGTGGCCATAGTGAATAAACAGTCTGCTAAGTGTCCCAAGGTCATGGGATTATTGAAAAAAATTGTACTGCTGGCTCTAAAATATAATATATTGTTTCGGGCAAGTTATATTGAGGGAGTCTCAAATGGCATCTCCGATGCTCTTACACGATTTCAGGCTCATCGGTTTCGGCGACTGGCACCGGATGCAGATGCTTGGATGACGCCCCTACCAGACTGGGCTCAGTAAGTGCACTTAATGCAGAGACCCTAAGACTTCTCAACTTAGGTGTAGCAGAAAAGACTCATATGACTTATCAGGCCAGCTGGAACAAGTTCGGTAAATTTTGTGTAGAATTTGGTTTTCAAAGCTTGCTCCCCATTTCTGCAAGTGTACTATGTAGTTTTGTTGCGTATTTATCGCAAGAGAATTATGCTAGCGCTACTATTAACACCTACAGCAGGTTTAGCTTTTAAACATAAGATTGGCGGGTTCGCAGATCCTACAAAGCATTTTCTCATTACAATGATGTTAAATGGATTGCGAAATCTAGGATGCAACCTTCCTTGCTGCTGAGGACGGATGTGTCATTTCGAATCCTTGAGTGGGTGCAGGTTGTAGTTTTGAATATTCGGGTCTCCAAAAACAATCAGCTTGGTGAGCCACAATCGGTAGTATTAAGGTTGCATCTAAATAGGGTTTTATGTCCAGGCCGAGCGCTTCTTGAGTGTTTGCAACATTCAGATGTTTCTGGTGTTTTATTCACACATTTTGATAGGTCTCCTTTCGTTCGTTCGTTCCTTTAAATAAGTTCCAAATTTCACATGTGCTGGCAAGAACAGTTCAGTTTTATAATTTTCCTAGTCATAACCTTTTCAAGTCTCGTTCGTTTCGAATTAGGGCTGCTACAACTGTGGGGCAAATGGATTGAGTGATAGATGATTCAAGAGATGGGGCGATAGAGGTCTGGGGTCTTCAAGAGGTATATCAGATTACCTCCCCTGTTACGGTAATCACTTCATATTTGCCTTTGTCATGCATTTTCACTGATGGACTGGCTTTTGGGATCGCAATGGTTGTAATGTAAGGATACTGTAATGTTGGGTCGTAATGATAATCATGTGCACTTGCCATGTTTACTTGTTTATTATGTTGTAACTCGAGATTGTCTTTTGGACCCACTGTATTAACCTTGGTCATATGAATTTCTCTTGTCTCCTTTAAATGCTGTTCTGTATGCAGGTTTTGAGCCAACTAAAATCTGGGTAGTTGGGGAAAGCCATTTCCACTGGGCAGCCAATCATGTCCTGGCTAGAGAAGGTGTTCAACTGGGTTTGAAAGGCCTTGGTTGTAAAGTGATCTGGAAAGGACGTAGAGGTGCTCGGCTGGCAGATGTGGTGGCATTGCTGCAAGATTTCCTTGAAGGGGCAAATACAGGTTTGCTAGATGTTATAGTTTTTCATTTAAGGTGTAATGATTTAGTGTCGTCCTCAACCCTAGATTTCCATATTATGGTTAGGGAGCTCCTGGATTTTTATAATAGTCTTACCGGGTACTATGGTAATTTGGTCCTACATTCTGCCTCGTCCATACTACTTTGGGGCTCAGGTTCAGGCAGGTATGAGCAAGAAGTTGAGAGGAATCAATAGAAATGCGCGAAACTTATTCTGGAGAGCTAGAGGGAAAGCAATAGCATTTGTTGATATTAATCCCAAGGGATCCGGCATTGCATCGGTTTGATTGTGTGCATCTTAGTGCTCTAGGTCTGGATGTCTTCACTAATGTCATTAAAGGGGCACTGGAATACTTTCGTTGGTCTCCTTCCATCATGTTTCCACCAGCATATTAATTGGTGTTATGTGTTTGGGCAATAGGTGCTCGATAGTGGAGCTGGCTGTCTTTGCTTGGTTGGGTGAGTGATATAAATTGTGAATGCTATGGGAGAAGTGTTCCTAGCGGTACTATAGGGCTTAAACTTTATGTCAAATATTTAAGCATCCAATAATCTTTAGCTGCAGGGGGAGATATATTTTTGCAAGAAGTTTTGAAGGATTTTTAAAGCAATATCCAATTTGCCCGATTGGATTTACATAATACGTTAGTTTTTATTCACAATAAAATAAAGGCTGAAACTAAATGCTTCCACCTTTGTTTTGGATGCTTGGCAGTCATGAGAAGTAGTACAGACTGCTTTATGATCGTCATTACTAGTCTTAATAACTCTCAGTGTGTGGAGGGTTACTTCCAGAGGAGGTGAAAGCTCGGGCAGCAATCTCGATGTATGGAATGTCACCTCACCCATGCGTCAGTTTTGTAAGTGAAAAGTCTGTTCATTAAAGCATCTTACCTACTGACAATACTTAGTGCTGACATGTGTTATTTGTATGGCTTTAAATGCAGTTTTAGAATGTAAATGCAGTTTTAGAATGTAAATGCAGTTTTAGAATGTAAATGCAGTTTTAGAATGTAAATGCAGTTTTAGAATGTAAATGCAGTTTTAGAATGTAAATGCAGTTTTAGAATGTAAATGCACTTTGGACTATACGTGCAATTTTGGAATATAAAGTGCAGGTTTAGAATGTAAATGCAGATTAACCCTCGTCTAATGAAGGGGGGTGGTTACCACCCCCTTCAGGTTTTTCCCCGGCTTGCTAAAACCCCCTTTTTTGGTGCCAAATTATTTAATGTAATTGTCAATTGACACGTTCCGCTCCTTTTCATCCAAAAACAAACATCCACCGGGGTATAGGTATGATACAGGGTGATCCCAAAGGGGTGGATAGGGGGGGTGGTAACTACCCCCTTCGGAAGAGAAGTACCAACATGCCTAACACAGTACAGGAACATCACAGACACTTGATTTTGGTACCAATAGATAGCTATGGTCCTCCTCTTTCCATTGATATCAAAATGAGTACCAACATGCCTAACATTACATCACAATGACGTCATAAAGTTCGCATGTCAGCAAAACTGCCATTTCCATAGACACACACACAGTGAAAAATTAAATTTTTCGCCAAAAAGGTTAGGAAAATCAGATTTTCATGCAGTTTTTGACTCTACTTGATGGGAAATGACTAGTTTTATATAATGACAGCATTTTAGAGCTATAATAAAGTGTTTGAGTAGCTCAAATTGCGAAATATCAATTTTCCATCCTATATTCAGTATTTTCGGACTTTCCTCAACATTTGACGTCATGGTGACGTCATAATGGGGAGGTTGGTACTTATTTCGGTACCAATGGAAAGAAGAAACTCTAAGCTATCTTTTGGTACCAAATTTACAGGAATCGGGTGTTCAATAACGAAAATCACAGGGGGAGTGGTAACCACCCCCCTTCGGGAATTTTGTTACAAAAACTGGCTCAGGTAGACGAGGGTTAAGAATATAAATGCAGTTTTAGAATGTAAATACAGTTTAAGAATGTAAATGCAGTTGCAGAATGTAAATGCAGTTTTGTAAATGCAGTTTTAGAATGTAAATGCAGTTTTGTAAATGCAGTTTTAGAATGTAAATGCAGTTTTGTAAATGCAGTTTTAGAATGTAAATGCAGTTTTGTAAATGCAGTTTTAGAATGTAAATGCAGTTTTGTAAATGCAGTTTTAGAATGTAAATGCAGTTTTGTAAATGCAGTTTTAGAATGTAAATTCAGATTTGTAAATGCAGTTTAATTATGTAAATGCAGTTTTAGAATGTAAATGCAGTTTTAAGAATGTAAATGCAGTTTTAGAATGTAAACGCAGCTTTGTAAATGGAGTTTTAGAATGTTAATGCAGTTTTGTAAATGCAGTTTTAGAATGTAAATGCAGTTTAAGAAATTAAAAGCAGTTTTAGAATGTAAATGCAGTTTTAGAATGTAAATGTAGTTTTAAATATAAATGCAGTTTTAGAATGTAAATGTAGTTTTAAATATAAATGCAGTTTTGTCAATGCAGTTTTAGAATGTAAATGTAGTTTAAGAATGTAAATGCAGTTTTAGAATGTAAATGCACTTTGGACTATAAGTGCAGTTTTGGAATATAAAGTGCAGTTTTTAGAATTTAAATGCAGTATAAGAATGTAAATGCACTTTGGACTATAAATGCAGATTTAGAATATAAAGTGCAGTTTTTAGAATGTAAATGCAGTATAAGAATGTAAATGCAGTTTTAGAATGTACATGCAGTTCTGTAAATGCAGTTTTAGAATGTAAGTGCAGTTTTGTAAATGCAGTTTTAGAATGTAAATGCAGTTTTGTAAATGCAGTTTTAGAATGTAAATGCACTTTTGGAATATAAGTACAGTTTCAGAATGTAAATGCAGTTTAAGTATGAAAATGCAGTTTTAGAATGTAAATGCAGTTTTGTAAATGCAGTTTTAGAATATAAATGCAGTTTTGTAAATGCAGTTTTAGAATGTAAATGCAGTTTTAGAATGTAAATGCAGTTTTGTAAATGCAGTTTTAGAATGTAAATGCAGTTTTAGAAGGTAAATGCAGTTTTAGAATGTCAATGCCGTTTTAGAATGTCAATGCAGTTTTAGAATGTAAATGCAATTTTAGAATGTAAATGCAGTTTTAGAATGTAAATGCACTTTTGGACTATAAGTGAAGTTTTTGAATATAGAGTGCAGTGTTAGAATGTAAATGCAGTATTGTAAATGCAGTTTTAGAATATAAATGCAGGTTAAGAATGTAAATGCACTTTTGGTCTATAAATGCAGATTCGGAATATAAAGTGCAGTTTTCGAATGTAAATGCAGTACAAGAATGTAAATGCAGTTTTAAAATGCAAATGCAATTTTGTAAATGCAGTATTAGAATGTAAGTGCAGTTTTGTAAATGCAGTTTTAGAATGTAAATACAGTTTTAGAATTTAAATGCAGTTTTAGAATGTAAATGCAGTTTAAGAATGTAAATGCAGTTTTGTTAATGCAGTTCTAGAATGTAATGCAGTTCTAGAATATAAATGCAGTTTTGTAAATGCAGGTTCAGAATGTAAATGCAGCTTTGTAATGCAATTTTAGAATGTTAATGCAGTTTTGTAAATACAGTTTTAGAATATAAATGTAGTTTGTAAATGCAGTTTTAGAATGTAAATGCAGTTTTGTAAATGCAGTTTTAGAATGTAAATGCAGCATTGTAAATACAGTTTTAAAATGTAAATGCATTTTTGTAAATACAGTTTTAGAATGTAAATGCAGTTCAAGAATGTAAATGCACTTTTGGACTATAAGTGTAGTTTTGGAATAGCAAGTGCAGTTTTAGCATGTAAATGCAGTATAAGAATGTAAATGCAGTTTTAGAATCTAAATGCAGTTTTAGAATGTAAATGCAGTTTTAGAATGTTAATGCAGTTTTGTAAATACAGTTTAAGAATGTGAATGCAGTTCAAGAATGTTAATGCACTTCTTGACTATGTTCCATTTTTTATAGCTGGTCTAGAAAAAAATGGTCATTGTTTCCTGGAAGTGCCAGGTTGAGGTTCTCCCGTGTTTGGTTTGGGATATATTTTTTCCTGGGGAGTGAGTGTGCTTGTTGTAATTCTCCATTCGTTGGCCATGCCCGCGGGTGTTTTGGTCTCTCTGGTGACCTTTGAACCTCGGTATGTCAACAGGCCAGTGACAGCCATCCAATCAGATAGCACCTCAGTTTTCCCGCGGTTGCTTTTGGCCGGGTTTTTCCCTATATGTCACTCTTCGGCTGGTAAGGCAGACGTACGGTCGTGTAAACCCCCCTCCCTAGCTTATAGGTGTTGTGGGCCTGTGCCTCTGTGCTTTAAGCTCGAGGCCACTTGGCCCCTCAGTCTCAATGCTTCGGGGCATCGGTTTGGTATTGTGTAGGAGTCTGGGTCCACTCGCCCCAGCTAGCTGTGCTTCTGGGGTTTGTCGCCCTGTGGGCGGCAGGTAGTCTGGACCCAGATTCCCATGGTCCCTCGCCGCGGTGGTGGCATGCAACATCCATTGCATCCCTAATTTGTGGCCAGGCATTGTGTGTGATTTAGTGGTATTAAAATGGCATATTTTCCCCCCCCCGTCGACCAGCCCATCCTGCAAACAAATTGTGTCCTCCACTGTTTTTTGTTCTTGTCCTTGTATGACAGTTACTGGTACTTTTTTGGAACAAAATGTGTATTTTTGGAATATAAAGTGCAGTTTTAGAATGTAAATGTAGTGATAAGAATGTGAAGCAGTTTTGTAAATGCAGTTTTAGAACAGAAATGCGTTTAAGAATGTAAATGCAACTTTTGTCTATCAATGGCAGATTTAGAATTTAAATGCATTTTTGTAAATGCAGTTTTAGAATGTATACAGTTGTAATGTTAGTTTTAATGTAAATATACGTTTTTAGAAGTACATGAGTTTTGTAATGTAGTTTTAGATTTAATCAGTTTTGTAAATGCGTTTAGAATGTAAATGAGTTTTTGTTACATGTAATTTTTAATATTAATGCACTTTTGGACAATAAGTACAGTTTTAGAATTTAATGTAAATCAGTTAGTTTTAGAAGTAAGTGACAGTTGTTAAATGCAGTTTTAGAAATAAAACAGTTTGTAAATGCCAGTTTTTAGAATGTAAAATGACGTTTTGAAAATGCCGTTTTAAGAAATGTAAATGAAGTTTGTAAGGTAGTTTTAGAGGTTAATGCACTTTGGCTATAAAGTACAGTTTTAGAATTCATGCAGTTTAATTATGTTAAAAATGCAGATGCAGAATGTAAATGCAGTTTTAGAATGTTAATGCAGTTTTGTAAATGCAGTTTTAGAATGTAAATGCAGTTTTAGAATGTAAATTCAGTATTGTAAATGCAGTTTTAGAATGTTAATGCATTTTTGTAAATACAGTTTTAGAATGTAAATGTAGTTCAAGAATGTAAATGCACTTTTGGACTATAAGTAGTTTTGGAATAGCAAGTGCAGTTTTAGAATATAAATGCAGTATTAGAATGTAAATGCAGTTTTGTAAATGTAGTTTTAGAATGTAAATGCAGTTCAAGAATGTAAATGCACTTCTTGACTATAAGTGTAGTTTTGGAATATAAAGAGCAGTTTTAGAATGTAAATGTAATATAAGAATGTGAAAGCAGTTTTGTAAATGCAGTTTTAGAATAGAAATGCAGTTTAAGAATGTAAATGCACTTTTGGTGTATAAAGCCGATTTAGAATTTAAATGCAGTTTTGGAGGGCGAGTTTTAGAAAATTAAGTGCAATTTGTAAATGTAGTTTAGAAGTAAATACAAAGTTTTTTATAAATCAGTTTTAGAATGTAATGAATTTTGTACATGTTAGGTTTTAGAATGTTAATGCAGTTTTGTAATCATGTTTAGAATGTAAATGAAGTTTTGTAAAATGCCAGTTTTCAGAATTTTAAAATACATTTTTGGACTATAAGTACAGTTTTAGAATTTACTCTGTTTAATTTGTAAATTCAGTTGCAGAAGGTAAATGGCCGTTTTAGAATGTAATGCAGTTTTTTGTAAATGCAGTTTTTTATAGATGTAAATGCAGTTTTTTGTAAATGCAGTTTTAGAATGTACATGCAGATTTTTGTAATGCATTTTTAGAATTAATGAAGTTTTGTAAATGTAGTTTTAGAATATGAATGCACTTTTGACTATAAGTAACAGTCTCTAGATTTAAATGCAGTTTATTATGTAAATTTCTAAGTTGCAGATGTCAATGCAAGTTTTAGAATGTTAAGGGCGTTTTGAGATTGTAGGTGTGGCAGATTAAAATTTTCCCCAAAAATTTGTAAAATGCAGTTTTTTGAATGTAATGCGTATTTGTAAGTGCAGTTTTAGCATGTTAATGCCTTTTTGTAAATACAAGTTTAGAATGTAAATGCGTTCCAGAATGTAAATGCATTTGTACTATAGTGTAGTTTTGGAAATAGCAGTGCAGTTTTAGAAGGTAAATGCAGTAGAAGAGTACATGCGTTTTGAAATGCAGTTTTTAAAGAATGTAAATGGCAGTTGCCGAAATGTAAAATGCAGTCAAGATGTAAATGCACTTCTTGACTATAAGTGTAGTTTTAAGCAATATGAAGTGCATTTTAGAAATGTTTAAATGTCAGGACAAAGCAAGTGAAAGCATTTTTGAAAGCAGTTTAAAAAAATGCAGTTTAAGGATGTAATGGGCTTTTTGGTGTAATAAAATGCAGATTTAGAATTTAATGTCAGTTTTGTAAGTGCAGTTTTAGAGATGTAAGTGCAATTTGTAAATGTAGTTTAGAATGGTAACTACGTTTTGTAAATGCAGTTTTTACAATGTAAATGCCGTTTTTGTAATGCGTTTTAGAATGTAAATGAAGTTTGTAAATGTAGTTTTTAGAATGTTAGTCATTTTGTACTGAGTTTTTTAGAATGTAAAATGATTTTGTAATTCAGTTTTAGAATGTTAAGCACTTGGACATAAGTAAGTTTTTAAATTAGAAATTAATATAGTTTTTAAATTAATTAAATCAGTTCAGAATGTAACATGCAGTTTTTAGATGTAATGCAGTTTTTGTAATCAGTTTTTGAATTAATGCAGTTTTTGTAATGCAGTTTTCGAATGTAACTGCTTTTTGTAAATGCTGTTTGTAGAGTAAATGAGTTTTGTTAAATTAGTTTAGAATTTATGCACTTTGGACTATCGTGCAGTTTTAGAATTTAAATGCAGTTTAATCATTGTGTAAAAGCCGTTTTAGAATGTAAATGCTGTATGTAAATGCAGTTTTAGAATGTAATGTAGTTCTAGAATATAATGCAGTTTTGTAAATGCAGGTTCAGAATTAAATGTCAGCTTTGTAATGTAATTTTAGAAAATTTTAATGCAGTTTTGGTAATGCAGTTTTTAAAATGTAATGCAGTTCTAAAACATTTTAGAATGTAAGTGCAGATTGTAAATGCAGATTTTAGAATGTAAATGCAGTTTTTATACTGTTAAATGCCGTTTTTAGAATGTAATGGGAAGTTTGTAAATTAGTTTTAGAATGTAGGCAGTTCAAATGTAAATGCCCCCTTTTTGTCTACAACTTAGTTTTGTAATATAAGTCCAGTTTTAGAATGTAATGTAGTATATGAGTGTAAATGCAGTTTTGTAAATGAGTCTTTAGAATGTAATTCAGTTTTTAAGAAATGAGGACAGCGTTTGTAATGAAGTTTTAGAATGTAGTTGCAGTTTGTAAAGGAGTTTTAGAATGTCAATACAGTTTTGTAAATGCCGTTTTAGATGTAAATCACTTTTGTAAATTCAGTTTTTTTAGATGGAAATGCATTTCACGAATGAAATCACTTCTGCCGATCAGTGTAAGTTTTGGATAACGTGGCAGTTTTTAAGCAATGTACTGTAGTATAAGATGTGAAGCAGTTTTGTACATGCATTTAGAATAGAAATGCAGTTTAAGAATGTAAATGCACTTTTGGTGTATAAATCATTATTTAGAAATTTAAATGCAGTTTTTGTAGTGCAGTTTTTAGAATTGTAGTGCAATTTTAAATGATTTTAGAATGCCATACAGTTTTTGTAAATGCAGTTTTAGAATTTAATGCAGTTTTTGTAATGCAGGTTAGAAATGTGATGAAGTTTTGTAATGTAGTTTTAGAAAGAATGTTAATGCAAGTTTTGTAAATGCCGCTTTGATGTAAATGAAGTTTTGTAAATGCCGTTTTTAGAATTGTTATTGCACTTTGGACTATAAGACAGTCAGTTTTAGAATTTAAATATAGTTTAATAAATGATGGAAATGCAGGTATCAGAATGTCAATGCAGTTTTAGAATTGTTAATGCAGTTTTCTAAATGCAGTTTTAGATGGATGCAGATTTTTAAAATGCCAGTTTTTAGATACAAATGCAGTTTTGTAAACAGGCAGTTGTAGAATGTAAATGAGTTTTGTAAATGTAGTTTGTAGAATGTTAATACACTTTTGGCTATAATTACAGTTTTAGAATTTAAAATGCAAGTTTAATTATGTAATATCAGTTTTTTAGAATGGACATGCTGTTTTTGTAATCCAGTTTAGAATGTATGCAGTTCTAGAATATAATGACGTTTGTAAAGCAGTTTTAAAGAATGTAAATGCAGTTTGTAAATGCGTTTTAGAATGTCAGTGCAGATTGTAAATGCAGTTTTAGAATGTAAATGGACATTTTTTGTAATGCCGTTTTAGAATTAATGAGTTCAAGAATGTACATGCACTTCTTGACTATAATGTATTGTTGGAAGATAACGTTCAGTTTTAGCATGTAAATTTAGTAAAGAATGTGAAAGCATTTTGTAATGTGCAGTTTTAGAAGAGAATGCCGTTAGAATGTAAATGCACTTTGGCTATAACTGCAGTTTGTTAGATAGAAATGCAGTTTAAGAATTAAATGCACGTTTGGTGTATAAATTCGCTTAGAATTTAAATGCAGTTTTGTAAGTGCAGTTTTAATTATGGTACGTGCTTTGTAAATGCGTTTTTAGAATGTAATACAGTTTTGTAAATGCCGTTTTAAAATTAAATGCAGTTTTGTAAATGGCGTTTTAGAATGTAAATGATTTTTTAACTGAGTTTTAGAATGGTAATGCAGTTTTGTAAATGCGTTTTAGAATGGAATGCAGTGTTTGTAAATGCAGTTTATCATTTACTGCACTTTTTGATCTAACGACAGTTTTAGAATTTAAATATAGTTTTAATTAATGTATGCAGTTGCAGAATGTAATGCAATTTAGAATGTAAAGCCGTTTTGTAAATGCAGTTTTTGAATGTAACTGCAGTTTTGTAATTGCCGATTTAGAATGCAATGCAGTTTGTAATGCAGTTTTAGAATGTAAATGCAATTTTTGTAAATGCTGTTTAGAATGTAAATGAGTTTGTAAATGTAGTTTTTAAGAATGTTTAATGCACTTTTGGACTATAAGTACAGTTTTAGAAATGTAATGTAGTTTAATTATGTAAATGCAGTTTTTTAGAATAAATGCTGTTTTTGTAATGGCGTTTTAGAATGAATGCATTTTTAGAATATAAATGCATTTGTACATGCAGGTCAATTGTAAATGCAGCTTTGAAATGCAATTTTAGAATATTTAATGCAGTTTTGTAATGCATTTTTAGACGTAAATGAAGTTTGTAAATGTAGTTTTTAGAATGTTAGGCATTTTGTAATGCCTTTTTTATAATGTAAATGAAGTTTTGTAATGCGTTTTTTAGAATGTTAATGCCTTTTTTGACTATAATTACAGTTTTAAATTAAATATAGTTAATTCTTCATGCAGTTGCGATAGTAAATGCGGTTTTAAGAATGTTAATGCAGTTTTGTAATGTAGTTTTAGAATGTTAGAATGCAGTTTTTGTAATGCAGTTTAAGAATGTAAATGCAATGCAAGTATTGTCAATGCAGTTTTAGAACTGTTGGCATTTTTGTGTGTAAATCCTGTTTTGAATGTAAATGCAGTTCAGAATCTAAAGGCCCTTTTGGACTATAAGTGGGATTTTGGAATACAAGTGCAGTTTTAGAATTTAAATGCAGTTAAGAATGTAAAATGCAATTGTGTAAATGCCAGTTTTTGAATGTAAATGCAGTTTTGTAAATGCATTTTTAGGAATGTAATGCAGTTTAACCAGTGTTTAGAATTAAGTGCAGATTGTTAAATGCAGTTTTTTAAGAATGTAAATGCTTTTTAGAAATGTAATGCGTTTTAGAATGTAATGAAGTGTTATGTAAATGTCGTTTTAGAATGTAAATGCCGTTCAAGAACTGTAAAATGCACTGTTTTCACACCTATAGTTTTTGTAATATAAAGTCCAGTTTTAGAATGTAACTGGTTATGAGTGTAAAATGCCCAGTTTGTAAATGCAGTTATTTAGAATGTAATGCAGTTTTAGAAATGTCAATGCAGATTTTGGTAATGCAGTTTTAGAAGTCATTGCAGTTTGTAAATGAGTTTTAGAATGATAAAATACCGAGTATTGTAAAATGCAGATTTTAGAATATAAAATGCCATTTTAATGCAGTTTTAGAAATGTAAATGCCGTTCAGACTGTAAATGCCTTCTTGACTATAAGTTCGTTTTGAATATAAAGTGCAGTTTTAGACTGTAATTTTTTTTAACAAATTTGTAAAGTTGAAGCATTTTTTGTAAATTCATTTTAGAATAGAAATGCAGTTAAGCAATGTAAATGCACTTTTGGGTGTATAAATGCGATTTAGAATTTCAATGAGTTTTGCTAAGTGCAGGTTCTTCGTGTTCTGCAATTTGTAAAATGCCAGTTTTAGAATGTAAAAAATACAGTTTTGTAAATGCAGTTTTAGAATGTAAATGCAGTTTTTGTTAAATGCATGTTTATAATGTATATGAAGTTTTTTGTAAATGTTATTTTTTAAGAATGTTAAATGCAGTTTTGTAAATGCACGCTTAGAATTTAAATGAAGTTTTGTAAAAATATGCATTTTTAAGACTTCTAAGCACTTTTGACCCCCCTTGATTGTACAAGTTTAGAATTTAAATATAGTTTTAATAATGATGTAATGCAGTTGGCAGATGTAAATGCAGTTTTAGATGTAACTATCCAGTTTTAATAAATGCAGGTTTTAGAAATGTAAATGCACGTTTTGTAAAATGCAGTTTTTAGATGGCAAATGGGCAGTTTTTGTAAAGGCAGTTTTAGAATGTAAAGCAGTTTGTAATGCTGTTTTAGAATTTAAATGAAGTTTTTGTAATTTAGTTATTTAACTGTTAGTACACTTGTGGGACTATCGTACAGTTTTTTAAAGAATTTAAAATATGGCAGTTTATTATGTACATGCAGTTTTAGAATGTAATGCTGGTTTTGTAAATGCAGTTTTAGAATTTACATGCAGTTCTAGCATCTGATTCAGTTTGTAAATGGAGGTCAATGTAAATGGCAAGCTGTTTACATGCAATTTTAGAATTTAATGCAAGTTTTTGTAATTCCATTTTAGAATGTCGTGCATTTTTTCAAATGCGTTTTTTTTTTTTTTTTTTTTTTTTAATACAGTTTTTTATAATTAAATGCCGTTTTGTAAATGCCTTTTTAGAATGTAATGCAGTTCCAAGAATGTAATGCACTTCCTTGACTATAAGTGTATTTGGAATATCAGTGCATTTTTTAGAATGTAAATGTAGTAAAGATGTGAAGCATTTTTGGTAAATGCAGTTTTAGAATAGAATGCAGTTTAAACATGTACATGCACCTTTGTCTATAAATGCAGTTTTTAGATGAAATGCATTAAGCATTGCAATGTCACGTTCTGGTGTAATAAATGCGATTTAGAATTTAAATGCAGTTTTGTAGTGGGCAGTTTTAGAATGTAAGTGCAATTGTAAATGCATTCTAGAATGTATACAGTTATATCAAGCAGTTTAAAAATGTAATGTTCTATTTGTAAATGCAGTTTTTTAGCATGTAACTGAAGTTTTTTAAATGTATTTTTAGAATGTTAATGCAGTTTTTGTAATGCCGTTTTAAAATGTAATGAAGTTTTGTAATAGTTTCTGTAGAATGTTTTGCACTTTTGGGGGAAAACCCGAAATTAAGTGACATTTTTTTAGAATTTAAATAGTTTAATTATGTAATGCAGTTGCAGAATGGTAAATGCAATTTATGAATGTAAATGCAGTGTTTGTAAATGCATTTTTTATAATGTAAATCCAAGTTTTGTAAATGCAGATTTAGAATCAAATGCAGTTTTTGTAAGCAGTTTAGAATGTAATGCAGTTTTTGTAAATGCTGTTTAGAATGTAAATGAGTTTTGTAAATGTATTTTTAGAATGTTAATGCCCTTTTGGACGATAAGTACATTTTTAGAATTTAAATTAGTTTAATATAGTAAATGCAGTTTTGAATTAATGCTGTTTTTGGTATGCAGTTTAGAATGTAAGGCAGTTCTAGAATATAAATGCTGTTTTGGTTAAATGCAGGTTCCGATGGAAATGCCGCTTTGTAATTGCAATTAGAATTTAATGCATTTTTGTAAATGCCGTTTTAGGAATGTATGAAAGTTTTTTGTAAATGTAAGTTTAGATGTTCAGCAGTTTTGTAATTCAGTTTTAGAATTAATGAAGTTTGTAATGCATTTTTGAATTTATGCCTTTTGACTATAAAGTACTGTTTTAGAATTTAAATATATTTTTTGTAATAAAATGACTCTGTAGCATTTATTCATCAGATAAATATCGTTTAGAATTTTAATGCAGTTTGTAATGTAGTTTTAAGACTGTAAGGCAGTTTTGAACTGCAGTTTTAGAATGTAAATGCAGTATTGTAAATGCAGTTTTTAGATGTTAGTGCTTTTTTAAATACTGTTTTAGAATGTACAATGGCAGTTAAGAATGTCACTGCCTTTTTGGATATGAATGTAGTTTTGGAATAGCAGTGCAGTTTTGTAAATGCAGTCTAAGAATGTAAAGAATGCAATTTTGTAAATGCAGTTTTAGAATGTAAATGCAGTTTTTGTAATGCAGTTTTCGAATGTAAATGCAGTTTTGTAAATGCTGTTTTAGATGTAATGAAGTTTTGTAAATGTAGTTTTAGCATGTTAATGCCTTTTGGACTATAAGTACGTTTTAGAATTTAAATGTAGTTTAATGATGTAACCTGCAGTTTTAGAATGTAAATGCTGTTTTTTAAATGCATTTTAGAATGTAATGCAGTTCTAGAATTATGAGTTTTGTTAAATGCGTTCAGATTGTAAATGCAGCTTTGTAATGCAATTTTCAGAATTTTAATGCAGATTTTGTAACTGCAAGTTTTTAGAATGTAAATGGAAGTTGTAAATGTAGTTTAAATGTTTGAGTTTGTTAATGCAGTTTTAGAATGACTAACATGCAGTTTTGTTTAAATGCGTTTAGAAATGTTAATGCACTTTTTGACTATAAGTACTGTTTTGAATTTAAATCTATTTTTAATTTGTAAAGTCAGTTGCAGAAGTAAATGCAGTTTTAGATGTTAAATGCCGTTTGTTAATGTAGTTTTTAGAATGTAACTGCGTTTTGTAATGCAGTTTTAGAATGTAAATGCAGTCTTGTAAATGCATTTTTAGATGTTAGTGGCATTTTTTGTAAATCTGTTTTAGAATTTACCTGACCGTTCAAGAATGTAAAGGCCCTTTAGGACTATAAGTGTATTGTTGGAATAGCAAGTGCAGTTTTAGAATGTAAATTCAGTATAAGATGTACATGCAATTTTGTAAATGCTTCAGTTTTAGAATGTAAATCGTTTTGTACATGCGTTTTTAGAATGTAAATGGTCAGTTTGTAATGCAGTTTAGGAATGTAAAGGAAGTTTTGTAAATGTAGTTTTAGAATGTTATATGCAATTTTAGATGTAAATACAGTTTAGAATTTAAATGCAGTTTTTCTAATTGTAAATGGCAGTTTTGTAATGCAGTTTTAGAATGTAAAATCAGTTTTGTAAATGCGTTTTAGAACTTAAATCATGTTTTTAAATGTAAATCAGTTTTGTAAATGCATTTTAGAATGTATATATAGTTTGTAAATGCAATTTTAGATTCATTGCAGTTTGTAAATGGAGTTTTTAGAATTAGCTCATAGCTCTATTCGGCAGGCTATTTTCACTTCTGTTTCCATTTTTTAAATTTTTTAATTTATTCATCCTCAGCTAACTTTTTCTGACACAATGTTCTTAAAAATTTTGGGACGAATAAAAAATAAAAAGTGGAACTTATTACTCTATAGTGTTACTTCATTGTGTTAAGTTTGCTTTAATGCAAACGAACAAATGATAGTACGGCTAAATTTAATGTTACTTTAGATGGAATAAAGCTTGTCGATTTAACAAAACTAACAGTTCTTGGTGTGTTGATAATGAGACCCTTTACATGAAAACATCATATTGATGCTGCAGGCGATGGTAATTTTCATTCACACGAAATCTTAATATGCTCAACAACTTTCAAACTCCTACCCGCGCGTATGCTATGCTCCTCTATTGTAACTTAATGCTCCTTATCTAAATTTGTGTATAGCTTGTGGAAATGCCTGTAAAAACGTACTACTTGGATACAATGTTCAAACTTCAAAACGTGCCCTAAGAATCAATATCAATAGTCATTACTTCAAATGCCATTCTGGACCTTTGTTTTTTGGCCAATACAATTGTACTTAAATATATATGATCTGTATCATTCTTAGAATTGGGTACATTTTATGTACAAACACTACACCAATATGCTACCAAAAGTATTTGACACATTTTTCAAAACGAGCAAACAGTCATGACCATCACACATATGTGCCAACAATTATAACTTGACTAAGAATAATACTACTTTTGCATCAAAAAACCTCTTCGTATCTCTGTCTGCTGGACTATTCTCTGGATTCAATGATGATAATATTAACCATTCGTAAATGCTGTGTATCCTTTCCCGAAAGACAGTACAAAAGTGACTTAAAATTTTGAATTATGAGTAATTTCCGCTCTTTTGGATCATTGGCTGTGTGTGCCTTGTCATGAGTGATTCGTTATGGTCTTGTATAGTTATGATCTGTGTATGTAACTTTTGATTTTTTGTTTTTTTATTTTTAGGGATGTACCGTGGGCTGGCCATTGGCCCTTTTGTTCATCTCCACCATGTATGTATTGTTTTGTTCCTTTTACTCTGTAATCTATTTTGCAATGGAATAACGATTATGACAAAAGGTGCAAGCCGGCCCTCAACACTGATCTGGGGAAAATGCCCTTTTCACTAATGTTGTCTGTAAAATGGTGCGTTGTTCCTGATGTTATAAAATACTTTAAAACCATGTGATTTTGGCCAGTTAGCCATTTTTTTCTTTTCATGTCTCTTAATCACATAATCACACATATGAAAAAAAAAATTGGTTATATCTCAATGTCGCCCTTTTCATGGAATGGTGCACTTTTTTTTTTTAAAATACCTGTCAAAAATGTCAACCACTATAGTATGAAAAATCTATAACTACTAAAAACATAATAGGGTTTACGCTCGTTCCGGTTTTCTAAATTTGGGCCTGATTTTTGGCATGAGGTAAGCGAGGACGTCTGACCTTTGGTCTGCAGAGGTTAGATTGACCCAAAAGGTGAAAGAACAGAACAAATCTGAGGTCCAAGGTCACACTAGGTCAAAGGTCACAACGGGGAGAAAATCACTAGTTTTTAAATGTATATTTTGCAACAAAGTACACACAGCTCTTCTCTTTCGTTATAGACTATCTATCAACCCAAGTTCAACGAAGTAGCTCAACGAAAGTTTTCTCAAAATACAATGCACAAATGGGTGTTAAATCATATAAGCAAGTAGAATTTCTTATTCCATTCTTTGTGAATCCTGCAAGTTCTCATCACTGCGTCCTCGAGTCTATGCTTTCCGACCGGTTCACCAGGCAATGCGATGCCTAACAAGATCAGAATCATGTCCTATAATCCCAGAGTGCATGGTTTTGGGGTGTATAATAATTATAATAGGGCTGTTTTGATATTAAGTGTATCGTCGCATGGCTACCGAGCGAATAGCTCTGTGCCATGCGCGTTGTTCACGGCTTATGTTTGATAGAGATTACTTTTGGCCTGGAAGTATCTGGAGTTTTTGAGTTATGCACAGTAATTTAACAGAAGCATGATTGATGTGACTCATATATTTTTTCTTACTTATCATGATATTACTATAGATCTTTTTGAACAAATGTTTAAAGAATGATTTTTATGTCACTGGGGAACGAGACTGCCATAGTAATTGCATGTACAGTTTCACAAATATACACCGTTTTGGAATCCCCAATGCCCATCGAGCAGATCGTGGCCTAACCCCTCCGTACATAACCAGATGTAAATAGTCCTCACATCTTGATCGATTACGCTGGGACAACAGAGAATACATACTGCTTGCTGCTTTGCCAGTATTGAGTTATAACGGTAACGAGATGAATAGTTTGGTGTCACGTGTCAGGAAACCAGGTCACGTGTCAGGTATCAGAAATCAGTTTGCTCTTCGGGGCGACCGCTATCTAAATCCACTATTTAATCAGGGTCTGTCAAATTACTCCGCTGACCCTCTGCCCAAGTGCTATTATTTTTCTTCTCTCCAAAAGACCCGTTTATTATGACTTCCGAACAGGTACAAATTTACCTTTTTCCCTACTGATTCAAAAACGACGACGATGACGAAATCGGTTGTTTTTTTCCAATGTCAGGATAAACGTCACTGTCATTTTTACCTGAATGGGTTCCCGAAGCCAAATAATCAACAATTCAATGCCGTGACGGTCATCAATCTGAATTTTTTTTTTCCAAAAATGGCTGTTATTCCCCCATAATAACATTCCTTTTTAGTTCAACATCGTATATTTTCTTTTAATAATTACTATTCAATTGTCCCCGCACGAATGTGAACAAAGATGTCCATAAGTCTACAAACTGAAACATAGTCAAGCCGCTCAAATAACCCTGAACCGTGTATGAGCAGACGGATGCCCGTGTTAGTTGTAGCAGGATTACAGCCACTTGCGCGCCGCTGCGGGTGTGTATGCTCCAGCATTATTGAAAGGGGCAACACACTGCTGATCCTCATCATCTATGCCTAAACCTTTGACGAAATCAAAGTCATACTTGATTCACGTCTCTCGATGTATATTTGTATTAGCACAAATCTAGGAGATTCCTGACCGCACCCCCTTACACTTTTATGTAATTTAAAGAATTCTCATACTTTATTAAATTAACTAATTAAACACCTGGCCTACATTATGAATAATGATAATGTTCCTATTTTCTATGTAAGGCGCTAGAGTCATCATCATCATCTTCATTATTTTATTATTCTTATTGTTTTTGGTTTATTGATTGTTGTTGTATATTGTTGTTGTTTATTAGTATGTTATTATTATATATTATTGCGGTACGGTAAATAATATGATGCAAAATAATATCGGAAAAAACAATTCTTCCATCTTTCGTGATACATGCTTCTCAGAAAGTTTGGAACGCAAAGTCATGTGTCATTTCCATGTAAAGATTTTCTTCCAATTAAGAACCAAACACATTTGGTATGATTCAACTCCGTCTAAAGGCATTGTCTTTAACGACGTTGAAATGTTGCTGCAACCCTGAGGATGTTCATGCAAGGATGGTGGTATATTTTTTGTTGATTTTATCGCCTCTCTCTCTATAACTCAGAGACCAACCATACCAAATTGAAGAACTAGGGACAAAATAGGACCGCGCAATTGGCAAGCTTGTAGTCGCATGCTCGGCTTCGGAGATGATGAGATGAGGACTTATAGACCAATGTATAAAATGGTCTGTTCCAATATTGCCACATACTAACTGCATCCCTTTACAACGAAAATTGCACTTTGGCATTCGTCGGACTTCCATATTTAAACTTTGGTATCCGTAGGGACTCTAGATTTAATCCTTGTGTCCAACAGACTCTCACACTTAAACGTTTGTGTCCGACGGACAAAACCGTTTACAAAGACAACGTCCTATAGGACACCCCATTGTCCTAGGACAATGAAACATAGAAGTTGTTCCGTCGGACTCTCAGATTTAAACCTTGTTGTCCGACAGCCTCTAGATTTAAACCATGTGTCCGGCGGACAAACTACTCATAACCAGCACACGTCCTACGGACACTCCATTTAAACAAGGTGTCACAGGAGAATAAAAAATAGAATTTTAGTACCGTTGGACTCTCAGATTAAACCGTAGTGTCCGACAGACTCTCAACAACTTATAACCCCAGAGTCCTATGGAACGCTCAATTTTCCTCGCAGGACAATGACACATAGAACTTTGTGTCCGTTGGACTCTCAGACTTAAAACCTATAGTGTCCACGGACAAATATTTATCACACATAGTCCTATGGACGCTCCAATTTAAAATCAGGAGTCCTAGGAACAACGAAACCTAAACTTGAGTCTCCGTTCGGACCCCTCATATTAAACCTCAGTGTCCGACGCACACACACAAATTGTAACACACATGTCCTATGGGACGCTCCAATTTAAAACCAGAATTCCTTAGGACATGACAATGAAACACATAACTTAGTATCCGTCAGATTCTCAGATTTAAACCTTCTTAGCGTCCGACGGACACTCAAACGACCGACGCTCTAAAATAGACACCGGGTTCCCCTATAGCCCATCCACTTATCATGACCCTCTATAGAAAACCTACCAATGTCCTAATTTCATTCTACAAATATATCTCTGCGTTTCAAGCCTTAATTATAGCTCCTCATAGGTCCCCGTGTTCCTAAATCCCATGCATCTTACTTATGAGGACTCTCTATTAGTAAACCTATACCAAATGTACTAAATTCGTCTAACAATTTGTATTAACATTTTACGCCTTAATTCTCATCTCACTCATAGGACCCCGGGTTCTCATATCCCATCTCACTTAATGAGGCCCCTCTATGTAACCTACTAATGGACTAAATTTCATCTAACAGTTATAATCTCAATATCTCTAATTCCAAGCCTTAATCCTATCTCACTCATGAGGACCTGGTTTCCTAAATCCCATCTTACTTTTTGGGAACCCAGAGTAAACTCACCATATGTTCTTAATTTCATTCTACATTTTATATATATAAATTTCACACACACGCCTTAATCCGATCTCACGTCATTAGCACCCTGGTTCCATGCTGCTCTCCTCCCGTCCCCGGCCCAGACCCCCGCGCCTCTGCTCCTGCGCAGCACCCTGCGGCCCAGTGCGGTGTACACCAAAAGGGGGGGGTGGCACCCGGGTCTTAATTTCATTCACAATTTTGTAATTAGCATTTTAAAACATTAACCTATCTCACTCTGCGAAACCGTTCCTATTACTAATAGTTTCGTTTACTTACACAAGAGCACACACATCATGTTCTACACACATACAAGACAATGACACAGTGGATGGCTACTGAACACACCCATTCTACATTATATCTAATGTCCAACCTTAATAACTAATCTAACTCATGAGAACCTGCTCCTAAATCCATCTCACTTATGGAAACCTCCGATAACTTACCAAATGTCCTTAATTTCATTCTACGATTTTGTATTAGCATTCCAAGCCTTAATCCTATCTCACTCATGAGGACCCGGGTTCCTAAATCCGATCTCACTTATGAGGATCCTCTATAGAAAACTCACCAAATGTCCTTAATTTCATTCTACAATTTTGTATTAGCATTTCAAGCCTTAATCCCATCTCACTCATGAGGACCCGGGTTCCTTAATCCCATCTCACTTATGAAGACCCGCTATAGTAAACCTACCAAATGTACTAAATTTCATTCTACAGTTATATCTCAATGTTCCAAGCCTTAATCCTATCTCACTCATGAGGACCTTGGTTCCTATTTCCCATCTCACTTATGAAGACCCGCTATAGTAAACCTACCAAATGTACTAAATTTCATTCTACGGTTATATCTCAATGTCTCATGAGTGAGATGGGATATAGGAACCCGGGTCCTCAAGAGTGAGATAGGATTAAGGCTTGAAATGTGCATCTTATCTTGAAATACAACTGAATTGGAATAGCGAAATTATAAAATAGTAGACACGTGAAAAATGTTTTAAATAAATCATCCCATCTTCTGTTTAAACTTTCTGTTCATAATCTTATACCTAACAATATCCAGTTCTTACAAATTTGCAAGTTGTATCTTACACGAAATATTCCCTGATGCTAAATATTCAGTAAGAACATACGTGTTGTATATAAATACGTGTAGCCTATACGTGTAAGCTTGGATGTATACATTCCAAATTACTTTGTGTTTTTAAAGGTAGCCGACTGAGAAGTAAATATGGAAATGGAGAACACATAACCATGAGGATAATATACAGGTCTATATTAATTTCTTAACGAGTTATTTTTCTTTTGCTACTGTAGAATTAATGTTTGTATCATGTAACTGAGGGAAAGTATCAGCAAGGCCCACTTTATAGGTATCTTAATGGAAATGTGTGTTAAAAAGTAACGAAAATGATAGATCTATGGAAATGGTAACCCTTGAGTTGGATATTCAACTGAAAAAAGGTTATCACCAAAGGCAAACTAAACAAAGCAAAATTAATAACTTTATTAAACTGACACACATGTTTTTGTCATGCAATTTCATGTGTCATTTGCAATAAAATAGAGAACTCAGGATGTTCCTAGAATAAGGTCAAGTTCTAGAATGATTTCTTATGGTTTTGGACTATATCATCAGAAAAAAGACCATCATTTTGTGGATAAACAAGGGCATTGTATATAAGCTGATTGTGAAGTGTACAAGCTATTGCACTTTTGAAAAGGAGTTGAGGACTTGATAGTGTTGTTAGCCTTTGTGATAATGTATTTTTAATTGATGTTATGTAATTGAAAAATGTATACTACCCCCTTTTACAAGTAGTCCAACTCCTTGCTACATGTAATAGTACAACAACCTAATGTGGTACAACATCATAGTTAAATAGATTAGAATTATACGCATGCATGATTATCATTAACACAGGGCCATAGCAAAATTTATTATAGCAGTGTAGCAGTTCTTGACTCAGCAAACTGTCACTGACAACTGTAACCACCCCCCCTGCAGGGAGTAACTTACATTGTGAGGTCAGCAAAGGGTAATTGAATCGATTGGTTAGGTGATTATCCCACCCACTGCTGGGAATTGTCTCACTTTAACATTGAGAATAGCGTCCGATAAATTTTGTGTAAGCTCATTTTGGCTCCACTATAAAATTTTAAAGTGACTCCAATGAAAAATCAAAGTGGTCACTTTGAGCACCCATTAAAGTTAACGGGACAATTTGGAGATGACTCCTAAGAAGGGTGAATGTCGAAAAAGGTTATGTTCGCATACTAGAAAACATCTATGCCGACGCAGTAGCTCGCATTCATATCGACGTATCCAGGTCTGTTAACATCCAGAGAGGCGTAAAGCAGGGTGACACCCTATCTCTAAAAATATTCACTACAACTATAGAAGAAGTGTTTAAAAAGACCAATTTAGATGGTGGAATAGATATTGATGGATAACCTCTCACAGATCTATATACGATTCGCTGATGATGCGGCAGTGATCTCAACATGGACTAGGATAGTTAGAAGCAGAAGTGAATGGAAATGTAGGGCTCCTCCACCAATGGATCGAATACCCTGTGATAGATTGGTGAATGAAGAGTAGGTGCTATCACATTCTTCATTTAATCTGCAATAGCGCAATATTACATTATATTATTAAAAAACGATATTGTCTATCTGTAGTACATGTAGATACTAGTACATCATCAAAAAGTATACGTATAGACTATATGCAAAGACAGTACATCATTTAAAAAACATGATAGCTGCAGTAGATCCAATCACATGTGATAAAGGTGCCATCTACATGTATCATGCTTGCTATTATTTACCGTAGAGGCTAGCAATTTGTGTGTGATAAAATAGGTAAGTGTATTACAGTTAGAAAGCATTAACATTCCATTGCATAATAGATACTACTACATTATCATAATAAAGTAATGTATATAGAGGAGTTGGACATTGTGACGTCATAGCCGGGGGCAACGAACACAAGCACTGCCCGGCAGTATGCGTGAGCACCTGCAGTGGCTTGTGCTTTTAAAATTCGCGCTCAATCGGGCATGATAAGGCTATTGAATGCTGTAGCTATATGGGCGTATTCTCCCAAAGAGGTTCTATATAGATAGAGAGGCAAAACGTTACGTAATCTTTAGAAATTTACTGTCTCGCATGTTTTGCCGACCACAAAAGAAAACCTAGAGTACAACAATAGAAAGCAATGGCTGCCTCCGCTTCTTTCCACATACTGTGGGTGCCGCTTTGCATATACACTAATCGGTTAGGATAAATTAATGGATGTGTTAGGGGTGGCCAGGTGTACATAATAGGGTACCAGGATAATTGTGCTAAGATACTCTTTTTGCTCATAATGCAATGCGCGCTTAGGTGAAAAGATGTAATCATTGAGGCGGTGTATTTAAAGCAAGACGACTGATGTTTCATTGCCATTAGTGAGTGGCCATGGGTAGGACAAAATTAACCACCAATAGCACCCAACATCCAACAACTGGATTATTTTGGCGGATGTTGTATCGAATGGACATTATGGTGTATACAAGCACCCAAAAAACTGATAATTATTCCGTGCAATATTCAAAATGTCATAGCCCAGCAAGGACGAATGGTTTTGAATGTTAACCCCGTGAGTCTTACCACATCAAAACATGTCATTTTAGACCCAGGTTGCTAACTGTGTTGTAAAAATTTATTGTCACCTCATCTATAAATTGTGATGCAGTCTGCGTGACAGATTCACATTTAAAATCAGATATAATAATATCTGCTGTAGATGCCGTAACTTGTAGATTATGTATGTCCATGCCAGGAAAGTAACAATTCATTGCCGGTGGTATGCAGGCCCTCCTAATATTATAACGGAAAAGTGTTTTTACAATTTATGCTTTGTATAGTGCCGTAGTCGTGCATATTAACTCTAGCATGTTAGTAGACCAGGAGATCTCCTGTGGTTGTAACATGATGTCCACATCATCTACATAATAAAGATAGGTAATGTCACCTACCATAGACTATTATTACATTGTATATATTATTAACCCTCATCTTTCCGAGGCCTTTGGTAAAACGTTTACCAAAGGGGTGGTACCCACGCCATCGGGAATTCCGTTATAAAGCACTCGAGGGATTATGATTGTGATACCAGTGAATACTAGCTCTTCTTCCATGGTATCAAAGTAAGTACAAATATACACTAGTCTGCGAGTTTGGCGAGACAATAAATCGGCACGTTGCCATTTTGCCACAGAAATTGGGCGAAAATCCAATGTGCGCTAAAAAAATAAGAATAATCAGTCCAGAAGAAAGCGTACAAGTAGTATACGTACAGTACGTACATACGTCATAATTTCCCACATGCCAAGCAAATTTTTAAAGAAATACAGTAGGTTTTAACATTTCACCCCGGGACAGATTATTTTGAACAGTCTGAGTTGTAATTACACAGAGGTGTAAAGCTTATCAACAATTATGTGTGGATTTTGATATCTTTTTCAAATAAAAAAGATTTAATTATGAAATTGATATGACGTCATCAGTGACATTTTTTCAATAATTAAATTTCGCCATGAAATCACAATTTCACAAAGGGGTGTGAAGTTGTTAGAGCATGCAATGAAGATTGTGGAGAGGGTTTTGGAGAATAGGATTCGGAAGATAGTGGAAGTGGATGAGATGCAATTTGGGTTTATGCCAGGAAAGGGAACGATAGATGCAGTGTTTATTTTAAGGAGGTTGCAAGAGGAATATCGAGCAAAAGGGAAGAAGCTGTATATGTGTTTTGTAGACTTGGAGAAGGCATTTGATAGGGTATCTAGGAAAGTGATGGAGTGGGCGATGAGGAGGAGAGAGATACCAGAAGTAGTGGTTAGAGCCAAAACGAGAGTTAGAGTGGGGTCTGATTTGTCCGAGGAGTTTGAGGTGAAGGTGGGTGTGCATCAAGGTTCTGTACTTTCGCCATTGATTTTTGCAATTGTGATTGATGTAGTCACAGAGAGTGCAAAAGAAGGTTTGCTGAGTGAGATGTTGTATGCGGATGACTTGGTTTTAATGAGTGAGACATTGGAGGGACTGAGGGAGAAGTTTTGGGAATGGAAGGAGGCTTTTGAGAGTAAGGGTCTGAAGGTAAACATTGGAAAGACACTGTGCTGGTGAGTGGGGTGGAGAGGGAGGTGGTAGCGAGTAAGGTAGACCTATGCGGGGTGTGCGGGAAGAGAGTAAAAGCAAATTCAGTGTGGTGTGAGAAATGTGGGAAATGGATCAATGGGAGATGCACAAAGATGAGAGTGACCCCTAGTTTGGCAAGAGATTTTGTGTGTAGAAGACGATGTGAGAAGGGAGCTGGAGGGATGGTGGAACAGGAGGAAAAGTTGTGTGATGAGGTGGAGTCAGTGAAGGAGTTTACATATCTAGGGGATAAGGTTAGTGGGGGTGGTGGATGTGAGGTGGCTGTGACAGTGAGAGTGAGGTATGGGTGGGTGAAGTTTAGGGAATTGGGAGTTGTAAGGGAAGAGATATCCTTTGAAGATGAAAGGAATGGTGTATAAGAGTTGTATGAGATCAGTGATGCTGTATGGGAGTGAGACGTGGTGTCTGAGTGAAAATGAGATGGGGATTTTGAGGAGGACAGAGAGAGCAATGATAAGATTAAGAGCGATGTGTGGTGTGAAGTTGATGGACAGGATGAAGACTGAGGACTTGATGCAGATGTTGGGTTTGGATGAGGCGGTGGACCGGTTGGCGAAGGCGAATAGTGTACGCTTTTATGGGCATGTGTTGAGGAAGGATGATGAGCATGTGTTAAGAAGGGCTTTTGAGTTCGAGGTGGGCGGTTTGAGGAGGAGGGGACGTCCAAAGAAGACATGGAAGAAACAAGTGGAAGAGGAGAGTAGGAGGGTTGGGTTGAGGATGGAGGATGCATTGAATCGGGTGAAATGGAAGGAAGGAGTCAGGGCGGTTGCTTCAAATGTGAGGTGAATCCGGCCACCCCCGTTAACGGGGATAAAATCGGATTTAAAACTTTGGTTTAGTAGTAGTAGTAGACACATAGAATTTGTTTGTAATGGCATTTGGCATCAGTTCTGAAATTTTTTATCCTTTCTCGTCTCAAAACTGAGAATCCCGATAGGATTTTTAAAAATTCGTTTGTATTTCTTTATAATTTGGTGACGTATGTACGTACTTGTACGTATACGTACAAGTACGCTATCGTCTGCACTGATAATGGCAATTGACTAGTTGTACATAAACGTAGAGTTTTAGAGTAATTTTCGAATATGTACCATAAATCTTTCTTGGGTGGCAACCCCATATATATAATAAAGAGTAGGGCCTAATTGGTGATGCTATCTACGGAAGACAGTTACATATAAAATCATACTGCAGAGGATTTCATCACATATCGAATGATCAGTGACACAAAAACAGAATTACATTTAATTGTTTCTAATTATAACTGCAATATATGTTATCACATTGTATTGTAAAAAGAAGATCTTAGGCTTGGACTCTCCGGTAAAAACAAAGGAAACTCCCATTTTGTCAATGGCTAATGAAACATATAGCTCCTTAAGACCCCCTGTGCATAGACACATTGACATATGTTGAAGATTTTCAAAATGGGAAATGGGTTTGCATCAGACAGGCCCCTCAATGTATGATAATACTGGTAGGGAATGCCATCTGTAGTGCACAGTATCACATCATATTATTAAATAACAGATGCTCCTGCCAGTAGGCCGTATTATGTAATAATAATTTATAATGCTAGTGACAGAAAATGCAACCACATTATTATTATAAAGAGTATTAGTTGATGCTACATGCAGTTAACAGTATTAAAAAAGAAGCATACATATCTCTATGTATTATGCAGGCACGTAACCAGGATGTTTTTTGGAGGGGGTGAACTTGGCAAAAGTGGACCTTTTTTACCGAACTTTTGAACCTTTTTGATGCTCTTTGTAGTAGACAGTATTACATTTAAAATTATATGTGTTTTCTAGATATATAGATACTATTACATTATAAAACTCAGCATATTCTTGTAAGGAGTAATAGTAAGGAGTGAGAGTAATAGGTGATGCTATAGTATTGTATTTAAAAAATATAAAAAAAAGTGATAAGAAATCTATTTGCAGTATATAGCATTGCAAATGATAAAAGTATGTGACATTTTATTTTGTTTTATGTTATTTTTTTCCATTGCTTAGGGTTATTCATCAAAACTCGTTATTTTAGGCAATGCTGTATATGAAAAACAAAATACACGTTGTAAAATGCATGTTTTCCCATCGAGTTTGTACAGTGACAGTATTGCAAGGGCTACTTGAAATTGTTTGTTTCCAGCACATAAAGGTTTAATTATTTTAATATTACTAGTGTGTGACCTTTGACCTACGTGTGTGATATTTGACCTCAGATTTGTTCTGTGCTCAGGTCAGCGGTCTTTTTGACCAAATTCGGTGGTCATAGGACATTTCTACGCAAATTGACCTCTAGATGACCTTTGACATTTTGGGTCACACTGAAACCCTGCAAACAAAGGTCAGACTGCCCTCCCCCACCTTCATGCCAAATATCACCCCGAATCAAAGAATAACGAAACGCATAACCGGACAGACAGACAGACCGTCGCAGACAGACAGATCTCATTTTTTAGTAGTACAGACACTCATTGTTTACTTACGCGTATGTGCGCACATGTAATAGAAAAAATGCTCAAGTTCATAGATTAAAAAATATCCACCTCTGTTATTACCTAAGGGACCTAAGGGAGGGGGGTCCATACGTCCTCCACTCCTCCGATAATTCAATTATTAACAGTAAGGCCAATTTAATTTCTTTTTGTATGAAAAAGAAACACATTCAAAAGTCACACATTTGCATAAAATCATAATGAAAAAATTATCATCCTTAAATCAGATACTAGATCAAATTGAAGGGTTCCATAAGAATCCCCTTTTGGTCACTTACGTGTCAAACAATTGTAAGCACGGTCATATTTTATACATTTTATAGGCCAAATCTTTGTGAAAAGGGACACTTGATGTATTTTGACAGGGTTTGCTGCTCGAATTCTAAAACCTCCACCCAAATTGGCTAATCAACCATTTTAGGGTAATTTTTCCTGAAATCAGTACCCAATGATGTCTTAGGAATTTCTAAAAAAAGCAACCCATTGGAACGGCATATCATTATAATCCATGCCTTATTTATTTATTTTATTTATTAGTTCTTCTTTTGCCTGGGGAAACCCCTTCAGTGCAAGCACTGTTTTTCAGGTTTGCCCAGGGGTCAAACATAATACATCAAAAGTCATACAATACAAAATATAACATACATAAGTAAAACAATATCATATTAAATAATACTAATACAAAAATTTACTTAAAAAACCAGCCCAGCTGGGATATTGCACATCAAGCATTTAAAAAAATGCCTTATGTGAACACTCATCCTCCCTGTGCTGACGACCTTTCTAGCGTAACTATGTTCTAAAATTACAAAAAAAAATATTTTTCATGATTACATAACCTTAATTTTAGCCTTAAACACTAATGCTAGCCCTAAACCTATAACCTATGCTCCTTATTTAGAGCGTTACAAAAAAATCTGTCAACAAAAGTGTGTAAACACCAAATATGAGGCCTACATCCCCTTCCCATGCACGATGCCTTATCCAGAACTAGGGGATGTAATACACAATGTGTCCCCAATGTAATTGAAAGTCAATTTTTTTAAATCTGGCATTGATTTTATACACTTACACCATCGATTCATCGGGCGATTCATAAGAGTTGCCAGTTCTTCTTTAGGGATCAATAATCTTGAAGTAAATAACATGCCTTTTGTTTGTATGTGTTATAAACAGTATAGCAGGAAATTTAAACTTCCTGGGATATTTAAAATAAAAAAGAGGTGACGGATTTTGAGTGTCTCTAAACCATTGATATTCATAATTACTCTTGCCAGTCATTCACTTGGATATACTACTGCATTCGAAAGTAAGATTTTGGGCATTAAAGATGTGTCCTGCAATGCTCTGATCTCACTTTATTTGGAGGCATATTGAATTCAGCATACATTCTGCAAGGCCCAGTTACCAGTTAACTGTATCAGGTCTGCAACTCATCACGACTGCCGAAATCAAGTAAGTTAATTTGTAAAAATGTGATCATAAAGCAAAATCAGTCCGATGTCAAGAGAATCAAATTTTATTTAGTCCATTAAATTGCTCATTCCAAAAGCAGAATTTGACAAAGTAAAATTAACCGCGATTAGGCAAATAAATGGAAGAAACTTTCACAGTATTGACGGATAGCTCAAATTCAGCTCTTGTGACGTCCAGTACATGTCGTATCATGTACACACGTATTTGGTTTGGCTACTATTTAAAGTCATTACCCAATCCTCAGCCTTGAGCCCCGTCACACACCCCCATAGTCCTGCTGAGCATGACTTCGGGTTGCTTTGTACATTCACTTCAGAGATACGATAATGTCCAGAGATAAAAATAACGTCAGACCTGCGGTTACAATCATTGGAACTAACACCCCCATCAAACCTGAGATGTTGGTATATGTTGTTCATTTCGGAAAGAGTTCCATATCTAGTCCTTTAAAATTACAAGTAGAACTTCATTGGAGGTACATATGGAACTCTTGCTGGTTCCAATGATTGTAACCTCAGGTCTGACGTTATTTTTTATGTACAAAGCAACCAGAAGTCATGCTCAGCAGGAATAGAACTCGAATAGAAGTTACATGTTTAATCCGGATGTCGAAAAGCTATGGTCAAATTTATTTCACGGGATACTTTTCAGTACTCATGAAACACAGAATATACGAAATACTTGCGTCTCACAACTCAAATGCAGAGTTGTAATTAAACTATTGCCGTGTTTAACCTGTTATCATATCGTCTTTCTTTCAATATAGATAGCCGATTATGACCTATAGAAAACCCATCCATTTGTTCGTATTCACATATAGGCCTATAAGTTTACAACGGTTTTGTGAGGCAATATTGATAAAAAAGGGTCTTTTAGGCCACAGTACGATGGCATATATGCTCATATCTGATTTTATATTCTCCCGGGATATCCATCCTTTCGACATAAAATTAAAATTGGTCATAATAATGATGGGCACCTTAAAATAGAAATAACTTGGGAAAAAAAGTGTGCTGCTGGAAATATTGCTATTTCGATGTTAATAACCGCATAGAAGCTGTTTTGAGGTAATTGATTCAAAATCTGCCAGGTATTTGATTGGTCTCAAGGGGCTCATCTGAGGGGCGGTAGTCCTGAGGGAAATTCAGACAATGGCTGAAAAATAGCTAGTGCAAAATTGGCCTCATTAATCATACCCATCTATATGGATGAAATAAAAAATAAAACAAATACATTTTTACTGTGAAAATGCCCCGGAAAATGCCCATGTGATTCCTGTATTTTCACATTCCTTCTCCCTGTATGTTATCAAACAGTTCAGTCTATAGAGGCTACATTTAGTTAAAGGGGGAGTGATTGGATTTAATAATTATCTTCATTGGAAGACCTTGACCCCTAAACCCCCTCTGTAAAGATTCGCTTCGATATTTCAATCGGTTTTGATAAGAGAGCTAAAAACATGATTGTGTAAACCCCATAAGGTACTTTGTAAATTTTGCCGACCAAAATGGAGCACATTTGCTCATAACATCCAAATCAAACATAATTTAACTCTAAGCTTTCCCAGGGATAACACTTAAGTGACCAAGGGGTTTTCACTCCCGTCAGTGCCCAAGGGGGGGGGGGGTCCATGGGACCCCTAGGCCCTACACTAAAGAAACCACTTTTCCGACAGAATTTTTGCACAAAATTTATACCACATGTAAAGGGTCATAAGACAACACCAAATTAGCAATAAAAATGAAATAAAGGGCAAAACATTGTTTTCAAAACACGCGAAAATTGGGCAAAAAGACGGAAAATTGCCATGAGCCTTGCACTTACATCGAACTTTGTTGAAGCTTATTTTATGTTGGTATCTATTCTAGAAGAACCAACTTACATATATTTAACACAAAACTTGCAGTTTTAGACAATCCTTTATTTTTTTACGGTTATTGCAAAATATAAGTCATTTCCCTATAGAGTTTGTACAGTAACCGTTTAGTAAATGTTTGGTTTCAGCACATAAAGGGTTGACTTTTCGCTTTTTTGGGGGGAGGGGGAATATAAGCAGCTGCTGGAAGTTAATGAGTAGGGTATGGCATGCTAGATGTACAATAATTCCAAAGCATTGTTTATCGTCAGTAAACTGCTTTTCGATCAAAAAAGTTTTATTGGTAAAAAAACACATTAAAAACACTTTCACTGAGAAACATTGTTTTATAAAATAAGTTTATCGACACCAAAAAACATCTCCACTGACTACTAAACTGCAATATTTTTTTAAAAGTTTAGCAAGAAAATGTTGTGAGAAGAAAGGTGTTTTTCACTCGATTAAACCTTGTATTTTCGATATATGATTATCAAACGAAAAAAAAAAAATAGGTTTAACCCCGGGTTTTGAATCACCCCAATCAATCGTAAACAATGTTTATCGGCTGATAAAACTGTTTATAATGTCGTAAAAAATGTTTTACGTTTGAAAAATATATTGTTTAAAAAACGTTTATCATCAATATGAACTGAAAAGGAAAAACACTTTTTTTTTTTTTTTTTTAAGTTTAAAATTTGTTTAAAAAAACCCCAACCTTGCGTGTATTGTTATAGAACTATGGGGCGTAGACCAATGATAACAAGATGCTAAACAAATCCGTAGTCCATTCAAGGGAGAAGACAAACCGTGTTTATGTTGGTAAATTATTGATAAATTATTAACATGAATAACTGTCTGTTGCCCCAATAAAACTTCCACATTTTCTTAAAAATGAATAAAATGCCACATCAATTTATCTTTCATAATATCAGTAACCAATGCAGGTATAGACTTCAGCAAACCACTTATTTAAAGATATTACAATGGGTAAGTATGGCGGAGCCATTGTTATAGCCAGGTGTATCATCTCCCACGATTCGGGGGAGTAACACAAAGGACCGTCCTCTTTAAAAGAACCTAACCAGTTTACATTATGATATGATATAGGTCGTTGACCCTAAGTTTTCTTTGAAAGCGCGAGTAAATTGAATACAATGAAGTTAAGCAATAAGTTAGGATTTTAATGTCTGCACAAAGTTGTGTTAGGTCACAAAGCGTGCCCAGCAACATTCTGGGATGATGTTTGTTTGTCTTCTTCCTTTCGAATAAATGATGAAAAGCCATGCACAAAGTTTAATTGTACACGAACTTATAGAAGCTAAAGTTTTATTTATTTGCGCATGAGGATAAGTATTTTGCGCTTACGTCATTAAAAAGACTTCAGTCTAAATCGGAGAGGTCGGTAACACCCGAATTCTTTTCAACGCGAGACCAATTATTAAACAATGGTTCTGACTCCCAGATTGAAATGGAATCGAAGTGGTTTTTTTACACCGCACACCGGGCCGGTAATTGAATATCTTTAGGCTCTAGCGTCTAGCGTATCTACTGGTCACTGATATTGGGGGAAATGAAATTGACGTGACATTTTATTCATTTTCAATAAAATGGCAAGTTTTAATTTGGGGCAACAAGATTAGTTATATGATTTTAATAATATTATGAATTTACGCTTGGTTTTGCTCTCCTACCGTGATAGGGATTATACGAATCGACAGCGCAGGGGGCATGCCCATACCCTATTATGGATAAACTGAGTTTATCTAAAATTGGACAAACTAAGTTTATCATGGATAACTGGCACAGAAGAAAGGTAAATGAGATCTTAAGGATAATGAGGTCAGCAGTCATTATTTGGCGTATGACCAAAGGAGAGTTTAAAGAAAATAATGCACAAAACACGCCCAGGAAATATCTAGTATTGATCAATACTACAATTGGTTGTTAAAGGTACGAGTAAATGAAATGAAGTGTTTTGAATGAACACCCTATTTAAGCGGGAGTTTGCGGGTTTTGCGACTGGTGAACTTCATGAATAATTCAATAAATTTTCCCAGGACGATGACATAATAAATATTTCAGGGCTGTAACAAATCTATTCTAACCAGTATATGTGAACTGTCCTTTTGGGAAAAATACAAAAATGTATTTGCTTAAAAATCAGAGTGAGCATTTTCTGCAGTGTAAACGTGTGTGGCAAAAACTTTTCAATTGTAGGCTAATCAATTACTTAATTTGACCTAAAAGGAGAACGGGGCTAGGCGGCTCCTATTGAATTCAACAAAAAGCAATAAAAAGCTGAAAAGTTACAATTTTCTGTTCATTCTGTGCCTATTTTGGCCTAAAAACCAAAAAAAAAAATGTTGACATGTGAAACCCAAACTCACTTATCCAGTAGTCAGTTATGCCTCCGTACCAGCTGATCATTAAATAAATCAAGGTTGTTTACATAATGATGGAACCCAACAGCTGATCAAGTAAAGTAAATCCAACGGTGTTTAAATAATGATAGAACAAAACACAAAATGCCGATGATGAAGTCATTTGAATGAAACAAATTTCATTGAATGGTGAGCGGGCAAAAAAGGTTGCTAAAAATTAGAGCTACGTAGAGTTAAGTTCGCCCATTGTCTCCATATATACGATTTTGTAGACATTTTGGAAAAATTGGTCTCATGTGAGGCATATTTTTTTTGATTTTGGATATTCTCCCTTTAATAAGAATCCCTATTTTGGTGTTTAGGCCATTTATGAAAAGCCCACAGATTGGGCAAAATATTTTGCAAACATATCTTCCATCACCCCAAAGACGACCTTTATGGCATTCTCATTATAGTTAATTTAATGGTTATTCAAACGTATCAGTGCATGCTAATCTCAAACTGGGCCAGTGCCTCCCCAAACATGCTTTTTTAGAACTACCCGTTCTGATTTTATGCAGAATTATGAGGATAGATATATGATTGTTTTAGGTTCCTCGTTTGTTCAAAATCTAAAAGACAAGCAAATTATGCCAAAAATAGGTAGGAGGTAAAGTGGTTGTTGCTGCTTTTTGGGTTCAATGATTTGGTGCATTGAGTGTGACTTGATGATACTCCGGTCTTATAACCTAAAATACATTAAACAATCTAAACAAATACATGAGGAAGGCACTATGACTGTGATTCCAGATTCATTTGCTGAAACTATGCGATTCTATTTTGCAGACTTTAATTTTTAAAGTTAACCAATTTTACACCATCGAAAAAAAAATCCCAGATATTAATAAAACAATGTACCTGTAAGACAAATACCTTGAAAATGACGGTCATTGGCCACATCTAAGCATTAAAATGTGTGCAAAAGGCGACGAAACAACACTTTTTTAAAATTCAGATTATTTCAATTCCAAATCAAACTTTAATTAAACATCCCCTAATGCCATGAGAAACTCTTAAATACTTCATTCCCATGGATCTCTGCTTAAAGCGGCACTGGCCCACATTTCCCCAAATATGAATTTCTTCAAGTTGCCTTCAAATGATAGTCTCGGCCATTTCAGACCACGAGATATACTTACACATAAAAATAACATACCCCAAAAAAGTAGGGACATGAGATGAGGAACAAGACATCCAGGTAATTTGTTCCTTCTAGGCCAACTTTAAGTTTTCCAACTTTAATTCACCAAATGTGTATATTAAATGAATTTTTTGATCGGACTCGCTGATATTAAAAAACCCCAAAGGTATAGCCGATCAAAAACAGTGTGCATTAGCGTGGGAAAACGTGCCCATACGGCGTCGTTGTTCTTGTGTTTAAACGCCATTTTCGCGTGCCTGCTGAATTTACGTCGCCGAGCGACGCTAAATTATAAAATTCGATCCTGTTTACATAAAGGAAGCTTGATTTGATCTTATCTTTGGGGGGTGAGGGATTTTGTATATAAAAGCCTTTCCTTACAACCATGCCTTAAAAAGATCGATTTGGAAAAATCTTGAGGGCGCACTATTTTTCAACATGTGCCACAGTGTCTCTTTAACTGCCAAATATTCACAGGGAATATTTCATGGTTTCTATGTCACATATAGTAAGGTTGTGAAACCCCCAAACCTCAAAATAACATTTTGTAGTGTTCACCTCGTAAAGTGCTCTAGTTTTCGAGTTACCCCTCCCTTCGGTACAACAAAACACAACCACCTTTATTTGAAGGATAAAAATATATATGAGATTTAAGAAAATGGTGGTTGTGGTTGAAGTATTTGGTGGCAGGGATGATTTCTTGGTCGAAAATGCATTTTGGGCTGCAAATTAAGCGAATATATATTTTTTTTAAAGTAAAAAATATTACAATCTTATTTGATGGTATCCTTTTGTTATTGATATAGGTTTTATGCATTGCATAAAGGATTCAGGTAGTACTCGTTGTGGTGACCTGTGATAAAAAGGATGTTTTTTCAGGAAAAGTGATTTGGGGGCTAAAATTCTAGACCCTTTATATATTGTATAAAACAGAAATCTATAATATAAATGTCAGAGATTGATAGTATTGCATCATGATTAAAATTCGTTTTGCTAAGAAATTAATAAATCTTGATTTTTTAAAGTTTTTAGCTCAAAAACGTGATTTTTTTTACCCAAAAATCACCCCTGCCACCAAAGTTTTTGACCACAACCTCATTTTTTTAAATTATTAATGAGGTCCAAAATCACATTTATCAGAGTTATGTGTGAATTACCAGCACCTATCCAATAAAGATGTTGTTAACATGTCATGAAGGGAATGTGTGATAAAATGCAAGAGAAATTTCCTCCTTTTGGAAGAATTCCTTTTTTTGGTAAAGTTTAATTTATTTTTAGGATTTTTGGGACATTTTGGGTCTGATTTTACACATTTTTTGTCCTTTTTCACAGTTTCTCTCTTTTCCCATTAAGCCACAAATTTAGCGGTCAATTTTTCAAGCCCTTAAATATTTTTAAAGGTGAATATATCACTAGGATATTATTTTAGTATAGTCGTAAAATATAATGTGTCCCTTGAACAGGGTATGTGTGTGCGGCAATCAGAACCAAACAAAAGTACATGTGCCGATCATTGCAATTTCATACTATATAAACATTTGAAGCTATTTGAATCATTTGATGTCTATTTGTCCTTTCAGATAAAACCTAAATTCTGAGAGCAGTCATAGCTAGTTGCGGTACTACTTCCTCCGAAGAATGATTCATTGTCTGCAGAATCTGATGAAATTACTTGTGAGCTTAATGTTTGTTCATCTGGTTCATCTAGACCAAAGTGGTGAGATTTGCAGCTTCTGGCTTATCTCCTGTCGATTATTTACCATATGTGATAGATTTTGCCTTATTGTGTGTGAACAAAACGGAGTCCTGTAGAGTACCCTTTTTACCTTGTCGTCTTTTTTTAATATGGATATTTGATGATAACATTCTTCCCTGTTCTTTATGAAAATGAAGTGGCACTTTTAGTCCCCAGGATGCTCTTTTTATTTCCTTATCAGTCTTGTAACAAAGTTTAACGCAGCTGGTTTTAAATAATCCCTGAGGGTACCCTTTTCCTTTTTTCCAGGTAGAGGTAGCTCCTTAGAGTACCCTTCCTTTTTCCCAGGTACGAAGGTACCTTATAGCACTTCTCAACCCACTCCTGCTCCAAAAGCACGAATTCAATTGGAAGACAGAGATCTTCATTTGTGACGTTTATTATAGTTTTTCTTAAAAAAATGGTCAATCATATTAAATAAAACACATCATAAGCCTCCCCAATGAAATACGACCGCGCCTAATTTTTTTATATAGGAAGCTTGTCAAGTCTTTTTACTTTCACGGTTACTGAGTGCATTTAAAAAGCAAAATCCACAAAAGTGATATCATTTCTTTCTTCAGTGATTACAAACATCTGTTAAATTAGAATTAGGGTTTGAAGGGCTAAAAATGAAAACTAAATATTAAAATAAAAAATACGCTTCCTAATTGCGTTTTGTTTGACATCAATCGGAGCATCCGTTCAAAAGTTATGGTAAAAATGTAACTTTGCGAATAGAAATTCCATCCGATATGTCTTAATGTTTTTATTGTTTTCTTTCTCAAGCTGCGATATTTAACATTTTTTGCTTAAAAACTTTATATTCAAAAGATTTATATTTTCACCTCTAATTTTTCCACTATTATTTTTAAATTTCAATCACTTGCTTTTTCAATTTCATCTTTAAAAGCAAAATAGTTTTTTTCTAAATATACAAAAACCTGAAACAACATGTTCTTAGACTAAATTGACGATATCTCAAAAGGCATTATTTGCAATATGTCGCTGCGGGAACAAAGATAGCTCAAAACAATTTTTCCTAGAGAGATGGGGATAAAAAGCAATTAAAACATGATAACTTGTGCTATGCAATGACCCTCCAATGCCATTAGCCCCTTGGAACCTGTTTTTTCTGGGGGTGGGGGGGGGGGGGGTTTCATTTGTGCATGGGGGATAATATTGTTTTTTCTGTTCTTGACTATGACCCCCTACAGAACAGGTTCCGAAGAGGCTAATGGTTTTGGATGTTCATTGCATAGCCAGTGGCTTGATGTTTTAATTTGGCTTTTACCGCCATCTCTCTAGGATAAATCTTTTTTGAGATATCTTGTTCCCGCGGCGACATATTGCAAAAAATTACTTTTGAGATATCGTCAATTTAGTCTAGACACACTGTTTTTTAGGTTGTCTATATTTTATAAATGCTATTTTGCTTTTATTATGAATTAAAAAGTAAGTGCATTATTTTTAACACATAATATTGACAAATTTAGAGGTCAATCTTTTTAAATTACTTTTGAGATATAAATTTTATTACGCTAAATGTTAAATATTGGCAGCTTGATAAAACATAACATCATAGAAATATCAGGTGGAATTTCTATTCGCAAGTTACATTTTTTTACCATAACTTTGAACGGATCTCCGATTGATGTCAAACAAAGCACTTGGAAGTATTTTTTGCTGCATTTTAATATTTATTTTTCATTTTTAGCCCTTCAAAACCCTAATTCCCCCTTAAACGTTCGGTACTGTTTAATAACGTGTGTATCCAACACACTTGTTAGTGAACTCTTGACATTAACTTGCCTTCCATAAAGCCTTCCTTGTCGTTTCTGGATATACTCGTTGTGTTGTAGCAGCCTAATGCGCTCCACAGCGGCGCCCTGCGAACTTCGGTGGATTTGTCGCGCGTTATAAGAATTAAATATTATTATTATTCTCTTCGGCACAAATTGTTAGCTATTGTTCAGATCATCGGCAATTTGAATGCTGACCGGGTGTGTCGTGGAAATTCTTCGTCTACACGTTGTACCATGTCTTGCTGTCTATGGCAATGCCTTTGCCTTCATGGACGACAACGCCCGTTCACACAGAAGCTCACAGAGGAAGGGAAGTCAATTCATTCTTGGCTCGTGAGGCATCCAACGAATGCTATGGCCTGCAAATTCGCTAGACCTCAATCACATCTAGCATCTGTGTGTCCAGCGAAAGCATTCTCTGTATGCCCATGTCAATGTAGTGGGGGACTGTAGTGCACAGATCTTATGTGAGTGTGCAAATCTGGATAAAACTGCGAATTTTGGTACACAAGTGCTTTATGCATTGATAATAAAAAAAATGATGGAAGCACTTGCAGAACCCTTTCATGGGCCCCAGCTTGAAGTTCAAGGTTACACAGGGGAAAAATGTAAAATGTTCCGATTGTGTTGAAAAGCACACCATGATGTTTGTCTGGTTACAAGGATCCAAAAAGGTATAGTTTATACTACCTGTGGCTTATAGTTTTGGAATTGTGGGGTAAAAACTGTAAAAAGTCAATTTTGGTTTGTACAGGGGTCAAAAATTAAAAGTTGCTCCAATTGTTGTAAAACGCGGTTCAAGTTGTTGGTTCAGCTCATAGAATGAAATATAGGAATAGTTTTGACTTCTTAAGTGTTTGGTTATTAACCAAAATGTCGATAAAGTCAGCAACTACTGGCAGCTATTGGATTCTATTGACCTGTGACCTATTTTGTTGGATAACGTGAAAACTAAGCATAACAGATAAGGCAAACTATTCCTTATTTCAATCCTCTAAGCTAGAGAAACAGTTTGCACCACATATTACCTGAATCAAAGCAACATTTGACCCATGTACACACTAAAATTGACTTTTTCGCTATTTTTACAGTTTTTACCCCATAACTCCGAAACTATAAGCCATAGATAGTGTAAACTATACCTTTTTGGAATCCTTGTAACCAGACTAACATCATGGTATACTTTCAACACAATAGAAACATTTAAAAATTTTGACCCCTGTATAACCTTGAAACCCAAGCTGGGGTCCATTAAGGGGGGTTGGTAAGTGCTTCCATCAATTTAATGGATTATCAATGCCTAAAGTACTTGTGTCCAAAAATTCACAATTTTTATCCGGAAGCGCACACTCTTTCACTACAGTCCCCTGCTAATGCAGATAGTATAGTGGATGACTTACCACAGTTTTTACAGGCGGAATGGGCTGCTTCCCCTCAGCAGTGTGTGACCAGAATCATCAACACCGTGCGTAACCGATGTCAAAAGGTCATTGATATAAGCGCGGGGAACAGTACTCAACTTTTAAGATATCAGTTAGCCAATCAACTGAAGTAATGATATCACTTTGTAAAATTTGAAAATGCCTCAGTCAGTCGTGAATTAATAGATGCTCTAATTTTCATGCAACAGTTACCAGGGCATCCATAGAAATTACTAGTTTTGATTTTGACAAACTTCCCATATAAGAAATTAGGAGTGGTTGTTTAGGAGGGTCTTATCAATTCATCTCACCTTACCAAAAGAATTGGAAAGACGACACAAAATTTGTGGGATATACTATGTAAAGCATTTACTAGAATTTGTCTATGTTTTAGTCAATTTAATTAAAGAAATATTGGTGTTATCCCAGGAAAATAGTATACAACAGGATTTTACATTAAGTGAGCAAAATATGCTCTACTGCAATATATCCGAAACCCGCTAAAAGTCTCCTTTGTTTTTTTTTTAATGAAGGGAATAAGGGATCAAGATTTGCACAGGGGTTAAATCATA